>WNWK01047651.1:0-13846 GCA_009830355.1 Cherax destructor | reverse complement strand
CCATGTAATCTGCAATGAAATAAACAGCGTTGGTATAACTATACGTACTCTCATACATTCCCCTCTCTGCTTCCATGGATTACGTTCTTTGTCTCCACAGACTCCTCAGTGCACCACTCACCTTTTTTTCCTTCATCAATTCTATGATTCACCTCATTTTTCATAGACCCATCTGCTAACAAGTCCACTCCCAAATATCTGAATACATTCACCTCCTCCATACTACCTCGTTACAATTTGATATCCAATCTTTCATTATCTAAATGTTTTGTTCTCCTTATCACCTTACTCTTTCCTATACAGTCATCCCTCGGTTTTCGTGTTTAATCCGTTCCTGAGGGATGCACTAAAACTGAAACACATGAAAACTGAAGCCATTTTCCCCATAAGAATGATAACAAATTCCCACTCTAGACAGCATACTCCACCAATATTCAAAAGTCTCAAACTACTCACCGTAAAGAACATCCATACTTACTCTTGTGCCTACTACATATATAAAACTTTACACTCTAATATAAACCCTCTGCTCAAAATTCTCCTCACCAACTTTAATAGGACCCATGACCACAACACAAGACACAGATCACTTTTTGATATACCCCGTGTTCATATCAACCTATGTAAAAATTCTATGCACATAAAGGGCCCCAGAATCTGGAATTCATTACCAGTAAATATTAAGATAATCTTGTCTGAAAATCAATTTAAGATTCAACTCAAAAACCACCTACTCACCCAAAACTAAATGATCATACTATAAACTACTTTGAAAAATGCTCATTATTACTTTCCTATACGATAATCTCAATTCTTAATAATATGTTACTATTATGTTACCCCCTATTCATATTATAAGTTAATGTCAAAAATGCTCAATGTTATTTTCCTTAAGATAATCTCAATTCCATATTATCATTCAAGAATCTTAACACCTGTAACAATCTAATATCATTATATAATAATTTAAACCGTAAAATTTCATCATATTGTAATTTTGAAAATAATTTTTAACTAGAGTAAACTCAATAAATTTCTCTAATATTAAGTACATAGTCTTTAAGGAATAGAATAAGCTGCCCCTAATGCCATGGCATGTCAGTGGCTCTCCTTGCACTCAATTTACATTGTAACTACCGATACCTATGTAATCTGCAATGAAATAAAACTTTACCTTACTTTACTTTACTAAGAAATAATGGAAATTCAATTAATCCATTTCAGACACCCAGGAGTATTAACAAAAAATAATTTTTTAGAGATTAAATATAGATTTACATACAGAAAAGAATAACAAATAAATATAAAGCACTAATAACATGTATAAATGAACATTTAACATCACACTTACTTTTATTGGCGACTCTTGTTGGTGTATGGAAGATGGAGAGGAGAGAGGGAGGCGAGTTTATTGTTGGGAGGCAGGACAAAATGCTTCAATTTGACACTAATATCAGCTCTACGGCATATTTATCTATCACAATTCATCTAATATGACATAATAAACAATATAAATAACATAAAAACGTGATATACACTCTAGAATGAATAAAATATGTCTCATTACGAATGTGGTGGCGGGCATACTCGGTCCAGCTATGAAAACATCTTCCTATTCTTTCCTCCTTCAGACGCATTAGTATAAGAGAAAACGGAGTTTGTAATGCTAACTGCATTAGATCACTTATTTCCAGTCGCTTCAAGGTCAACAGGAATCATTCCTGTCCAGGCTGGCTGGTAACAACAGCAGCAGCAGCAACAACAACTGGTTTGTTGACAAAACTACCGAAACTTCTACACTCTCATTCTCTCTCGTTTATTCATTTAATCTTGTTTACTCACCTCTCACTCTACATTAAGACTGCCTCTTACCACCACTGCCTCTCACCACCACTGCCTCTCACCACCACTGCCTCTCACCACCACTGCCTCTCACCACCACTGCTCTCACCACCACTGCCTCTCATCACCGCCTCTACCACCGCTTCTTTCCAGTCGCTTCAACGTGTGAACAGGAATCATTCCTGTCCAGGCTGGCTGGTAACAGCAGCAGCAGCAACAACAACAACAACAACTGGTTTGTTGACAAAACTACCAAACTTCTACACTCTCATTCTCTCTCGTTTATTCATTTAATCTTGTTTACTCACCTCTCACTCTACATTAAGACTGCCTCTTACCACCACTGCCTCTCCCCACCACTGCCTCCCATCACCACTGCCTCTCACCACCACTGCCTCTCACCACCACTGCCTCTCATCACCTCTGCCTCTCATCACCACTGCCTCTCACCACCACTGCCTCCCATCACCACTGCCTCTCATCACCACTGCCTCTCACCACCATTGCCTCTCACCACCACTGCCTCTCATCACCACTGCCTCTCACCACTTTGCTACGATTTCTTTCTTTAATTCTATGGTGTTCCCCACTTTCTTTACCAAAGGAATGACACTAGGAGCTATCTTTGGGCCCGTGGTGGCTTATTTAGCAGTCACACACAATAATCAAGGGCCAAAAACAATGGATTGTTAAGAAATGTTTTGTATGAACTCGCAGGATAATGTTCACTCAACCAGAAACAATGCTACACTGCCTGAGAATGTGCGTGGGAGGCGGGCTTGCAGGCTTTGTATGTGCGCTGGGCACTGGACAGGGTTCCGGACCAAGCACGAAAATGGAGGGAATCACACGAAAACAGAGGTCAATTTTCCCTGAAAAAACTACACGAAAACTGAAATACACGAAAACAGAGATACACGAAAACGGAGGGATGACTGTACAGTGGACCCCCGGTGTTGGTGATTTATTTGTTCCAGAATGCTGTTCAAGTGCCGTAAAAAACGAATTTGTTCCCATAAGGAATAATGTAAATTAGACTAGTCCTTTTAGACCCCCAAATATACACTTACAAAAGCACTTACAAAAATACACTTACATAATTGTTCGAGTTTGGAGCATCAAGAACACCGGGGGTCCACTGTATTCACTTTTAATTTCCTTATTTTACATACCCTACCAAACTCTGTTAGAATTTATTGTTGTATGACTACTGTACATACCTCATTTGTCCACTCTGAATCATATTTCCAGCTGTGTGTGTCGTTGTTCCAGAGGACATTCCGAGGAGGAAATCCAACAATGCGGTCAGGAAACTCTCGCCAAACCTACAGAGAATGATGTTATTATTATAATTACCGTATTTTCCGGCATACGAGGCACACAATGATATGAGACATATAAGATGATATTTCCAAGCAGTTGTAATGTAACATTTGTAAACAACTATTAAAGAGTAACCCAAAGCCTACCCTTGACCCTGACCTTGAGCATATAAAGCACAGGCTGATTTTCTAAGACTGTGAAAATAAGTGCCCCTTATATGACGTAAAATACAGTACAGTAGAACGTCATTTAGCACGATAGTTACGTTCCTGAAAAAGTCGTGTTAGATAATTTCGTCTTAAATAATTAACAGAACTTATAGGAAAAATAGGGTTACGTGTTTGAGAGTCCCCAAAAAGCCAAACAAGTTTTTTTAGACCAACATATCTTGCAAAAATTGAAGGCGAATATGTAATTTTAGTTCATTGTCATGATCTATTACTGCTTAAGACTACAAATGCAATAGAAATAATAGTATTTCTTACCTTAAATTGTGGGTAATGATGTTTGTGGATGGTAGTGAAGAGTGGATATGGATGGTGTGGCCCTACTGAGCTGAGGTGGATATGTAATTGTAGTGCATTGTCATGATCTATTACTGCTTAAGACTACAAATGCAATAGAAATAATAGTATTTCTTACCTTAAATTGTGGGTAATGATGTTTGTGGATGGTAGTGAAGAGTGGATATGGATGGTGTGGCCCTACTGGGCTGAGGTGGATAGTAGAAGTTCTTGAACTGAAGTCGATGGTTGAACTGAGTGTCTAACTTTAAGTCAGTCAAGCCATTCAGTAAGTCAGTCAAGCCATTCAGTAAGTCAGTCAAGCCATTCAGTAAGTCAGTCAAGCCATTCAGTAAGTCAGTCAAGCCATTCAGTAAGTCAGTCAAGCCATTCAGTAAGTCAGTCAAGCCATTCAGTAAGTCAGTCAAGTCATTCAGTAAGTCAGTCAAGTCATTCAGTAAGTCAGTCAAGTCATTCAGTAAGTCAGTCAAGTCATTCAGCAAGTCAGTCAAGTCATTCAGTAAGTCAGTCAAGTCATTCAGTAAGTCAGTCAAGTCATTCAGTAAGTCAGTCAAGTCATTCAGTAAGTCAGTCAAGTCATTCAGTAAGTCAGTCAAGTCATTCAGTAGGTCAGTCAAGTCATTCAGTAGGTCAGTCAAGTCATTCAGTAGGTCAGTCAAGTCATTCAGTAGGTCAGTCAAGTCATTCAGTAGGTCAGTCAAGTCATTCAGTAAGTCAGTCAGTCACACAAACTTATGTTTACATCTTTTTATGTGTACAAAGTAACACTTCATTACGGCCACGGGTTATGTCTTGTCTAATATCTTTGTTTTCTTCGTTAATTCAAGATCAAAACACAATTCACTCTTTATTTTATTCTTCACAAACACAGCTGGCTTGTAGCCAGGACTTCTTACGCGTGAAATACGTGCGAATGCTGGGTCCGTGGTGGGTGGGAAAAAAAAAAAAAAAAAAAAAAAAAAAAAAAAAAAAAAAAAAAAAAAAAAAAAAAAAAAAAAAAAAAAAAAAAAAAAAAAAAAAAAAAAAAAAAAAAAAAAAAAAAAAAAAAAAAAAAAAAAAAAAAAAAAAAAAAAAAAAAAAAAAAAAAAAAAAAAAAAAAAAAAAAAAAAAAAAAAAAAAAAAAAAAAAAAAAAAAAAAAAAAAAAAAAAAAAAAAAAAAAAAAAAAAAAAAAAAAAAAAAAAAAAAAAAAAAAAAAAAAAAAAAAAAAAAAAAAAAAAAAAAAAAAAAAAAAAAAAAAAAAAAAAAAGACCAGCTGGCTGGCTGGCTAGCTGACCAGCTGGCTGGCTGAACAGCTGGTTGCATGGATGGCCAGCCAGCTGGCTTGCTGGCTGACCAGCTGGCTGGCTACCTGACCAGCTGGCTGGATGGCTGACCAGCTGGCTGGCTGAACAGCTGGTTGCATGGATGGCCAGCCGGCTGGCTTGCTGGCTGACCAGCTAGCCGGCTGGCTGGCTGACTGACTGACAGGGAAAATACAATAATAATAATAATAAAATAATAATTATTATTATTGTTGAAGCATGGTGTAAGTGTGTGTCAGTCTTATCAGTAATCTAATTACAGCAGTGACATTGATGAGGGGTGAGGGTCCTCTTATTATTATCAGCTAAACTAATTAGTTTTGACATTTGATGTGGGTACCCTGCCTTGCCTGCCTGCCTCCCTGCCAGCCAGCCAGCCAGCCTCGCCTTATCACCAAACTAATGAGTGATGACATTTGACAAATGAGTGTACACTGCCTTCCCTTTATTTGTTTTCACTGTTTTATCTGCCTGTCTGTTTGTCTCTCTTTCTGTCTGTCTCTGTCTCAGAGACAGTCACTATTGAACCAACATTGCCACATCTGAGTCCTGATATATTATTTGTCAGTCTGGATTTTTTGGATTATCCTATGTAATTTACACTATGTATTTATCCTAGGTTATTTACACTATGTATTTATCCTAGGTTATTTACACTTTGTATTTATGTGTACATGTGTTACAGAGCCAGCTAGCTAGCCAGCCAGCTGGTCAGCCAGCTGGTCAGCCAGCCGGCCAGCCAGCCAGCCAGCCTTCCCCACCCACCCCACTGTCTTCCCCACCCCCCCACTGTCTTCCCCACTCCCCCACTGCCTTCCCCATCCACCCCACTGTCTTCCCCCACCCACTGTCTTCCCCACTCCACCCATTGCCTTCCCCACTCCCCCCACTGCCTTCCCCACTCCCCACTGTCTTCCCCACTCCCCCACTGTCTTCCCCACCCCCCACTGTCTTCCCGACTCCCCCCACTCCTTTCCCCACCCACTCCACTGTCTTCCCCACTCCCCCACTGCCTTCCCCACTCCCCTCACTGCCTTCCCCACTCCCCCCACTGCCTTCCCTACCACTCACACTGCCGGAGTGAGGTATTCCTTACCGCATGGCTTGGTGACAAAGGCGCACTCAATTACCACTCCCACAATGCAATGCAGGTGCATAGATTTTTTTCCTACTGCGCACACTTACCACATAGACCCATTCTAACACATGCAGGCTTACCAGCTCTCTCCCCCTTGATTTGAAGGCACTAGAATTTATGCGTACTAGTACGTCAATAACCCCAGTGTGTAAGCCGTACTAGTACGTCAATAACCCTGAAAGGGTTAAAGAATGTGAAAGAAAGTCAAAACTGAGATTGTCCAGAAATCCATAATCATCCAAATTATACAAATACAGTGGACTCCTGAGTAACGAGCAAAATTCATTCCAGAAGCCTGCTCAAGTGCCATTACCGAACGAATTTACTCCCTTAAGAAATAATGTCAAGTAGGTTAGTCCATTTCAGACCCCCAAAAATACACTTACAAAAGCACTTACAATATTATACTTACATAATTGTACGATTTCCGGGGTGTTCGTAACGCGGGGGTCCACTGTACAGTGGAACCTGACCTTGCTCGCATCTCGATTTGCTCGTTTGTAGAGTCAATTTTCCTCATTTAAACTAACTGATATGCAATTAATCCATTCCGGCTCTCAGGAGGCACGACAAGATATGTGGTGAGAGAGTGCAAAAGAAGAGCAGATGAAAGAATGGGAGAGGCTCTGTCAAGAAATTTTGCTGAAAACAAGAACAAATTTTGGAGTGAGATAAACAAGGTAAGAAAGCCTAGGGAACGAATGGATTTGTCAGTTAAAAAGAGAGTAGAGAAGTTAGTAGATGGGGAGCTGGAGGTACAGTGGACCCTCGGTTTTCGTGCACCTCCAAACTCGAACAATTATGTAAATGTATTTTTGTAAGTGCTTTTGTAAGTGTACTTTTGGGGGTCTGAAACGACTAATCGAAATTAACATTTGTCCTTATGGGAACAAATTCGTTGGGTAATGGCACTCAAACAGCATTCTGGAAAGAATTTTCAACGAAAACCGAGGGTCCACTGTACTGGGTAGATAGCGGGAATATTTTGAGGAACTTTTAAATGTCGATGAAAAAAGGGAGGCGGTAATTTCATGCACTGGCCAGAGAGGTATAACATCGTTTAGGAGTGAAGAAGAGCAGGATGTGAGTGTGGGGAGGTGCGTGAGGCATTACGTAGAATGAAAGAGGGTAAAGCAGCTGGAACTGATGGGATAATGACAGAAATGTTAAAAGCAGGGGGGGATATAGTGTTGGAGTGGTTGGTATTGTTGTTTAATAAATGTATGAAAGAGGGGAAGGTACCTAGGGATTGGCAGAGAGCATGTATAGTTCCTTTATATAAAGGGAAGGGGGATAAAAGAGATTGTAAGAATTAAAGGGGAATAAGTTTAATGAGTATACCAGGTAAAGTGTATGGTAGGGTTATTATTGAAAGAATTAGAGGTAAGACAGAGAGTAGGATTGCAGATGAGCAAGGAGGCTTTAGAGTGGGAAGGGGATGTGTAGATCAAATGTTTACATTGAAGCATATATGTGAACAGTATTTAGAGAAAGGTAGCGAAGTTTTCATTGCATTTATGGATTTAGAAAAGGCATATGATAGAGTGGATAGGGAAGCAATGTGGCAAATGTTGCAAGTGTGTGGAATAGGTAGTAAGTTACTGAATGCTGTAAAGAGTTTTAATGAGGATAGTGAGGCTCAGGTTAGGATGTGTAGGAGAGAGGGAGATTACTTCCCGGTAAAAGTAGGTCTTAGACAGGGCTGTGTAATGTCACCATGGTTGTAAAAGAAGTAAATGCTAGGGTTTTGGGGAGAGGAGTGGGAATAAATTATGGGGAATTAAATACAAAATGGGAGTTGACACAGTTACTTTTTGCTGATGATACTGTGCTTATGAGAGATTCTAAAGAAAAGCTGTAAAGGTTAGTCGACGAGTTTGGGAGGGTGTGTAAAGGTAGAAAGTTGTAAGTGAACATAGATAAGAGTAAGGTGATGAGGGTATCAAATGATTTAAATAAAGAAAAATTGGATATCACATTGGAGAGAGTGATTATGGAAGAAGTGAATGTTTTCAGATATTTGGGAGATGAATAGTCAGCGGATGGGTTTATGAAGGATGAGGTTAACCATAGAATTGATGAAGGAAAAAAGATGAGTGGTACGTTGAGGTATCTGTGGAGACAAAAAACGTTATCCATGGAGGCAAAGAAGGGAATGTATGAAAGTACAGTGGTACCTCTACTTACGAGCAAAATTTGTTCCAGTCGGCTATTCAAGTGCCGATACCGAAGGAATTTTTTCCCATAAGAAATAATGAAAATTAGGTTAATCCATTTCAGACCCACAAAAATACACTTACAAAAGCACCTACAAAAATACATTTACATAATTGTTCGAGTTGGCAGCTGCTCGTAAGTAGAGATACCACTGTTATATGGGTGTGAAGCATGGGTTGCAAATGCTGCAGAGAGGAGGCGGCTGGAGGCAGTGGAGATGTCCTGTCTAAGGGCAATGTGTGGTGAAAACGGAGTGTGGAAATTAGGAGGAGGTGTGGAGTTACTAAAAGTATTAGTCAGAGGGCTGAAGAGGGGTTGTTGAGGTGGTTTGGTCACTTAGAGAGAATGGATCAAAGTAGAATGATTTGGAGATTGTATAAATCTGTAGGGGAAGGAAGGCGGGGTAGGGGTCGTCCTCGAAAAAGTTGGAGGGAGGGGGTAAAGGAGGTTTTGTGGGTGAGGGGCTTGGACTTCCAGCAAGCCTGTGTGAGCATGTTAGATAGGAGTGAATGGAGACGAATGGTTTTTGGGACCTGACGAGCTGTTGGAGTGTGAGCAGGGTAACATTTTGTGAAGGGATTCAGGGAAACCAGTTAATTGATTTAGTTGGACTTGAGTCCTGGAAATGGGAAGTACAATGCCTGCACTTTAAAGGAGGGGTCTGGGATAGTGACAGCTGGGAGGGACTTATTCTCAGCTGTCGTATCTGAGCGTCTCTGCAAAGACAGTGATTATGTATGAGTGAGGTGAAAGTGTTGAATGATGATGAAAGTATTTTCTTTTTGGGGATTTTCATTCTTTTTGGGTCACCCTGCCTCGGTGGGAGACGGCCGACTTGTCGAAAAAAAAAAAATCTATACAGCTTATTTATCTATCAAATTCATCTAATGACATAATAAACAATATTAATAACATAGAAACATGATACATACACTAGAATGAATGAAATATGTCATTACAGTGGTCCCTCGACTTTCGGTCATAATCCGTTACAGGAGCTAGACCTTAACTTGAATTATTCGAAAGTCAAAACCTTATTTCCCATAAGAAATAATGTAAATACAGTGGTACCCCGGTTTACGATGGTCTCCAAACTCACCCTTTTATGTAAGTTTATTTTTTTAAATGCTTTTGTAAGTTTATTTTTGGGGGTCTAAAAGGACTAGTCTATTTTACATTATTCCTTATGGGGATTAATTCGTTTGGTAATGACACTTGAACAGCATTCTGGAACGAAAAAATATCGTAAACCGGGGTACCACTGTACAATTAATCCGTTTCCACCCAAAAATATTCACAAAAAATTCATTTTTTTAAAGAATAAATACTATAGTTTTACATACAGAAAACAATGAGAAATAAATATAAAGCCCTAATTATACTGGACAAATGAACAGTTAAATAAGTTTTACCTTTATTGAAGACTCTTGTTGGCGTATGAGAGTCGGGAGAGTTTGTTTGGAGGCAGGAGAAGATACTCCTTCAATATGACAATAATATCAACTCTACAGCTTATTTATCTAGCACAATTCATCTAATATGACATAATAAACAATATTAATAACATAGAAACATGATAAAAACTCTAGAATGAATAAAACATGTCATTACGAATGTAAGGACTATTGGTAGTGCATTGTTGTTGTTGGGTATAAGGGCCACTGACCATAAGCCGTGGTGGTGGTCGGCGGCAGCAGAAAGCCACCACCATTATTCACACAAACAATGTAGTACAGTGGTACCTCGAGTTACGATGGTCCCCAAAATCGCCCTTTTATGTAAGTTTATTTTTTTAAATGCTTTTGTAAGTATATTTTTGGGGGTGTAAAAGGACTAGTCTATTTTACATTATTCCTTATGGGGATAAATTCGTTTGGTAATGGCACTTGAACAGCATTCTCGAACGAAAAAATATCGTAACTTACTTAAGTAAGTAAGTTTATTCAGGTATACACAAATCCAGTTACATAGATTATCATATATATCAGCATATGTGTAGAAAACCTAGGATAACCCAAAAAAGTCAGACAGAGTGACTTATTTCCATTGCTACACTGTTAATGCTACACTTTATCACTGGCTGGTGCTATAGCCTTTATCGACTTGTGAAGCTTCTTTGGACCCATGGTGACTTATTTCACAGTGACAATCACTAAACCAGCAATAAACACAATAAATTTATTGTGAAATGTTTGAATGAGTGTGCTGGGTAATGTTTTCTCAATGGTAAACAACGCTAGACTGGCTCACGATGCCTGTGTGGCGAGGCGCACAAGCGCAGGCAGGCAGACAGGTCTGGTACACGGACCGATAGTCGAGGGAATGACCAGTTGGAGAGGGAAGATTTGACCGAAAAAAGCCATCGAAACTCGAAATCACCGATAGTCGGACCGACTGAAAGTCGAGGGACCACTGTACAGTACATATGTGAGGAGTGGTAGTGTGCAGCGACGACACAGCGGCCATTGTGGTTATTGGGGGTGTATAGGGCCACCACAGCGGCCATTCCTGCTTGACTACATACACTACGTACATAGTTTCATAAGGAAAACAATATAAGTAATAATAATAATAATAATAATAATACATGTACATAATAATAAATTATCAAGTAATACAGCATTTACCATGGAGATGGAAAAGAGATGCTGTGCACAGCGTCGAAAGCTGTCAGGAGTTCATTTCGTTTCATCCTTTTTCTATCACTTAATTGCTACACTCTTAATAGTACACTCTTAATGCTTTAATTCCATAATAATAATAATAATAATAATTTTTATTTGGACATGATACAAAGAATTACATTTGGTTATTGAGATTACATGAGGTGTACATGCCAAAAGCCCCTAGTATGCAGGGCATTTTGGGCAGACTTAAAATTAACTTAAAACTAGATTGTAAGAATTATTGTAGATAGTATACAATGAGTAAAGGTGAGTATTTAAGCTATGAAATTTGAACATAGTTTTGTACTTTTGTCTTCATTATAAAATTAATTAAATCAGATTAAACAAATTAAAGCAATAGTAATAATAACATAATAAAAAGTTATGGTTGATAATTTATAAAATAAGTAAAGTTGCTTATCTAAGTTTTAAAGTTTGAATATAAGTTGAACATATCAATTAATTGTAGCAATTTATTGCAGCAATGCAACTAATTGAGTGAGATAACAATTTAAAACAATTTAAAACAATTAATTGCATTGCAGTTAGTTTACATGGTCATTATAATATCAGTGTTGGGAATAATTAGCTAAGTAAGTATTATTCATAACAGGTTTTACATTCATTCATTCAATCGTTCATTCATACATTACATTGACTTTAAAGTCAGGTTTTACGTTAAGTGATTATTCTACTTTGCTGGGTATGGTTGATATGGAGCAATTATCTTTGGGTGAGAAGGTGGTTTTTTAGCATCGTTTTGAATTGGGGTACAGGTAGGGTTTCTTTGGCAATGACAGGTAATGAATTCCAAATTTTCGTGCCTTTTATGTGCATTGAGTTTTTACATAGTGTTAGGTGGACACGGGGAACATCGAGGAGTGATCTATGTCTAGTGTTATGGTCATGTGTCATGGAAATCATCCTCTTTTTTCTTCTCAGCACTGTCCTTTGCACTTGCTTTCTTAGGACCTATGGTTAGAAACAAGAAATTCTGCAAAATAACTGCACAAAATGTAAGCAATTCACGAGAATTATCTCCACCGCCATCTTGTGGTGGCAGTCTCAAACTCACTTATACAGTGGACCCCTGAGTTTCGGCCTGTCCGAATAACTTTTTTGTGTAAAGGTTGCCTTTTTCGGTCAATATTTTTCTCGTGTAGCGGTCTTTACTCGTGTAGCGGTCAGTACCAGACCTGTCTACCTACCTGTGCTTGCGCGCCTCACCATGCAGGACGCCAGTCTAGCGTTGTTTACACTTGAGTGAACAATACCCAGCACGCTCTTTCAAACATTCACAATACATTTGTTGTGTTTACTGGTGGTTTAGTGATTGTCACTGAAATAAGTCACCTTGGGTCCAAAGAAGCTTCCTAGTGGCACCCCAGTGGTAGCATTCATGCAGGGAATGTAGCATTCATGCAGGGAGTTTAGCAGGCATGCAGGGAGTGTAGCAGGCATGCAGGGAGTGTAGCAGGCATGCAGGGAGTGTAGCAGGCATGCAGGGAGTGTAGCAGGCATGCAGGGAGTGTAGCAGGCATGCAGGGAGTGTAGCAGGCATGCAGGGAGTGTAGCAGGCATGCAGGGAGTGTAGCAGGCATGCAGGGAGTGTAGCAGGCATGCAGGGAGTGTAGCAGGCATGCAGGGAGTGTAGCAGGCATGAGGGAGTGTAGCAGGCATGCAGGGAGTGTAGCAGGCATGAGGGAGTGTAGCAGGCATGCAGGGGAGTGCAGAGTAGGCATGCAGGGAGTGTAGCAGGCATGCAGGTAGTGTAGCAGGCATGCAGGGAGTGTAGCAGGAAGGCAGGGAGTGGGGATTCCCCTTTCAAACACTAACCCATCCCCCTGTCCTCCTCAATATCTTCCAGATGCCAGCAACTCTCTTCAATAAAGGTAAGTAAATGTTATTTATTATTATGTCATTTATTATTTATGTATTTATTATTATTTTGTGTTAATAATGTTAGTTTGTGTATGTAAAACTATAGTATTTATTCTTAAAAAAAAAATGAATTTTTTGTGAATATTTTTGGGTGGAACGGATTAATTGTATTTACATTATTTCTTATGGGAAATAAGGTTTCGAGTTTCGAGTTTTTCGTGTTGAGGTCTAGCTCTAGGAACGGATTAAGACCGATAGTCAAGGGACCACTCATCAAACCTAACGAGTCTGATTAGAAGGTCAAAAAAATTGTACTATGAGAACAGATTACATAACTTAAGAGGTGATATAAAAAAGACCTGGAAAACCCTATCTGAAATTCTAGGAACTAAAAAGATATCCACAAACAGAACAATCAAGCTAACAAAACCAGATGAACCCCTACTCCCACCTATTGAAACAGCAAACAAACTCAATGATTTCTTCTCCACCATAGGTAAAAAGCTGGCAAGCAAAATCCCAAGTTCAAACACTCCACCTAACGACTATCTCACTGGCACCTATCCGAACACACTATTCCTAGCCCCGACCAACCCAATACAGTGGACCCCCGAGTTTCGTAAAAACTTCACTCCTGAAGTCTGCTCAAGTGCCATTACCGAACGAATTTACCCCCTTAAGAAAAAATGTCACGTAGGTTAGTCTATTTCAGACCCCCAAAAATACTTTTCCACAAGCACTTACAATATTATACTTACATAAATGTACGATTTCCGGGGTTTACGAAACTCGGGGGTCCACTGTAGAAGTTTCACTCATAATCAACACATTAAAAAACAAAGCAGGTGACCTAAATAACTTACCACCTTTTATATACAAAAAGCCTCTCAAGTTCTCTCACCAATTATTGCAACACTCTTTAACAAATCCATTGAATCCTCTACCTTCCCATC
>WNWK01047650.1:0-13846 GCA_009830355.1 Cherax destructor | reverse complement strand
ATAACACATGGAAAATGTAATTTCCCCAAAGCTCCCTTTGGGTAGTAACACTAGAAACCCCAGAGGTGCTGGGCTGAGGGTTTGTGGCCACACTGGCCACACCAGATGTGCTGGGCTGGGGGGTCGGGGATGGCCCCCTGTCCACATGGCCACACTGGCCACCCCAGAGGTGATGGGCTGAGGGTCATCGGGGTTGTCATCAATAGTTTCACTAATTCCTTGATTATTGGGCTATATCAATTCAAATCCACTAAGCTGGGTTCTCTATCATTTTCCCCCCGAGAATAGTAGAGTGTTAATACGACAAGGCGTGAGGAATCACGGGGTGTGCCATGATGTTGCCCCAAGATGGAGCTGAAACTAACGGGGGCTACCATGGGGTTTCCCTGGTGCCCCCGTTTTTTTTCATACTCCCCGCCCCCACTGAGGGCCGGGGGGAACCCCATTTTCCTCTGTCTAGGCGACTCAGGCCTTTTGACTAAATTTGAACGAATGTTAAAAAAAAAATAAGGGTTTTGGGGGAACGTATATCCGGGGAAAAAATTTTTTAAAAAAAAAAAAAATTTTAAAAAAAACATTTTTTTTTAAAGGGGGTTTTTTTAAACCCCCTTTTTTTTTTTTTTCCTGGGAAACCTTTTTTAAAAATTTTTTTTAAAAAAAAAAAATTTTTTTTTTGGGGGTTTTTTTTATTTTTTTTCAAAATTTTTTTGAAAAAAGGGAAAATTTAAAAATTTTTAAAAAAAGGAAAAATTAAAAATTTTTTCGGTTTTTTAAAATTTTTAAAAAAAATTTTTTTTTTTTTTTTTTAAAGGGGGCCCCGGGGGGGGGGGTTTTTTAAAAAGGTTTTAAACCCCCTTTTTTTCCCGGGGGGGGGGGGGGGAATTCCCTTAACCCCGGGGGAAAATTTTTTGGGGGGGGGCCCCCCCGGGGGGGGGGGGGGGGGAAAAAAAAAATTTTGGGGAATTTTAAAAAAAAATTTTTTTTAAAAAAAAAAAAGTAAAAATTTTTTCCCCCCCAAAAAAAAAACCCCCCCGAAAAAAGGGGTGCCAAAAATTTTAAAATTTTTTAAAAAAAAAAATAAAAAAAAAACCCCCCTTTTTTTAAAAAAAAAATTTTAAAAAAACCCAAAATTTAACCCCCCTTTTGGGGGGGGGAAAAATTTTTTTTTAAAAAAAAAAAAAAAATTTTTAAAAAAAAACCCCCCTTTTTTTTTGGTTAAAAATTTTTTTTGGGCCCTGGTTAAAAAAACCCCAAATTTTAATTTTAAAAAAACCCCCCCTTTTTTTTGGGGGGGGAAAAAAAAAGGGGGGGTTTTTTTGGGGGGGGGAAATTTTTTTTTTAAAAAAAATTTTTTTGGAAAGGGGGGAAATTCCCAAATAGGTAATCACTTGCTCGGCATTATATCTGGATTTATTTGGCAGATTTTGTCAGGGAAATACTCTTGAACAAAATATTGATGGAAAATTAATAAATAATAGTAAACCAAGGATATTTATAATAAGATGGTTTTTTCTGGATTTTTAATAAAAATTAAATAGAAATAAAAGAACATATCCGTTGTGGTTCAGGTCTGCTGGTGAGAGAGAGGTACAACCGAGAGGGGGAGAATAGATGATGGTTGTCTCCGAGAAGGTGGTATGTCTCCGGAGTAGATGGGGAATCTCCTGGGACCACTAGGGAGGAGTTGCTGTGGAATTCCCGTTAAGTCCAGGGAAATCTTGCTCGTAAGTCATGCGTCTGTCCTGGAGAACCAGTCCAGCGGGGCAGAGCTGATAATTAAAGAAAATATTCTGGTTACTATAAGTCTTAAAACATTTAAGATAGAAAAGGTGTTTCAAGATGACCAAGTCACTACTGGTAACCAAAGAAAACATAAAATCAAACAAAAGAAATACCTCTGGTAGCCTGCCTTACCTGATTCGAGAAGAGTGTGGTTATGAAGTGACTTTCCACTCCCAACCGACACCAGGTAAGAGCCATACTACCAGGAGTAGAAAGTAAAACCCTCAGACAACCGGGAACGAGAGTTTAACCCCAGCCCGCTAGATCGAGTGCTGGCTGTAACTCGTTAATAATGCTCCCATGACTGAACAACCGCTACCTTATTTACAACCACCTTTCCTCACAATTTGATCCTATGGTTGAGAAGAAGTCATTTACAGTGGACCCTCGGTTAACGAATACCCCGGAAATCGTGCAATTATGTAAGTATAATTTTGTAGTTCTTGTGGGAAGTGTGTATTTTGGGGGTCTGAAATAGACTCAACTCACGTGGAAATTTTTCCTTAAGGGAGTAAATTCGTTCGGTAATGGCTCCCTGAGCAGACTTCAGGAGGAAGTTTTTACGAAACTGGGGGGTCCACTGTATTTTGTTTACTGTATCAATAGGCTGTAGTGGTGTTTTTTTGGTTTAGTTAGGACAATATCCCTATTTTTTTTCAGTTTGGGGGTGCCCATAATCGGGAAATGTTTTCCAGGTCTTTTTTATATCTCCTCTTTTTTCAGTGAATCGCTGGAGTAGTACAATTGTTTGGTTTTTTTTATTAGTTTGGTGAGAACTGATGAATAGTGTTTAAAAACCCCTTGTGTATGAACCCCCGTCTATTTGCTTCCCCCAATTTTTGTTTCTTGTTAATGGATTTTAAAGCTGTTAGTTAGCCATGGGCAGCCTGCGTTTTTTGTAATCTGTTTCATTTTTATGGGGCAATGTTTGTTGTATAGTCTGTAATTTTTTGAAAGTTTTGTCCACTCCCGATCCCCTCATTTGAAATTCTATACCCCATCAACCGTTTCTAGCTCTGTTGTAAATTATTTATTGAACCGGGAGGGAGTCGAAATGAAACTTTCGTGTATTCTAGGGCGGTTTATAATGTTTGTTAAGAGGAAGGTGGGGTAGTGGTCTGTGGTGCTGTCGTTATTATCCCGATTTAAGGGGGCAGGATATTGGTCCATATATGGTCGATTATGGTTGCACTCGTCTCAGTAAGCCTAGTTTAATATCATAGTACCATGATAAGATGCACAAATTAATAAAAACTAATATATAAGTAGAGTATTGAATGGTTGGCGGTCTATGGGGGAGCGGGCTAGCAGTCCCCCCAAACTCAGTTACTCACGGACTACCATGGCGTGTGGGTGTGAGCTCACCGCACTAAAATATTGTATAATAATACTTTTATTATTATCAATAAGTTATTCCTATCATATTTATTCCGAATAATTTTAGGATAAAAAAAATAACGAGCGAGATAAAGCCCCAAATTAATAAAATATGACAGAGAAAAAAGGGTTTGGGAGCGCAGCCCATAAACAAAGCAATGTTTATGGGAAGTGACCATCACCCCCACACCACCAGGGTACTTCCCCAAAAAACCAGCCAGGGTCTTCCCCACACAAACCAGCCAGGATTTCCCCACACAAACCAGCCAGGATACTTCCCCATACAAACCAGCCAGGATACTTCCCCACAAAACCAGCCGGGATATTCCCCCCACACAAACCAGCCAGGATATTCCCACACAAACCCCCCAGGATATTTCCCCCACAAACCAGCCAGGATATTCCCCCCACACAAACCAGCCAGGATACTTCCCCACAAACCAGCCGGGATATTTCCCCCACACAAACCAGCCAGGATACTTCCCCACAAAACCACCAGGATATTCCCCACACAAACCAGCCAGGATACTTCCCACACAAACCAGCCAGGATACTCCCCACACACACGATTTTTTTGAGTGGGACTTGCACATGAGTGAATAGAATTATTGAAGCTTATTGCTTGGGGAGCATTCAAAATTTGGTTTGGCAAATATTCTGTTAGTGGGATGGTTTGTAAGAACCTCAGGCTCTTTTTTTTTCCCCCCCCACGAACCGTGTAATTTCATTTTACGTCGTGTTAGATAATAATGTGCCGCAATTCTTCAATCGTGCAATACCCGTAACGTGCAACATTATCTCGTGCTAAATGATGATCTACTGTATACATTAGATCGTTTTAGACTAGTTACGTTCTGAAAACTTCATGTTAGATAATTTTGTGTTACATAATTAAAAGAACTTATGGGAAAAATAGGGTTACATTCCTGGAGCCCCCAAAAAATCCAAACAAGTTTTTTTTGACCAAAAGATCTTGCAAAAATTGAAGGAGAATATGTAATTGTAGTTCATTGTCGTGATATTTACTGCTTAAGACTACAAATGCAATAGAAATAGTATTTCTTACCTTAAATTGTGGGTAACGTGTTTATGGATGGTTGTGAAGAGAGTGGATATGGATGGGTGGATATGGATGGTGGATGGTTGTTGGTTGTCGGCAGAAGTGGATGGTAGAGGTTCTGGTACTAAAGTTGATGGTTGTATTGGAGTGTGCATAAATGCTGTAATAGATCTCTGGGCTCTTTTACCCTGCAGTACATTATACAGCTGACAGTAAAGCATCATCAGCTGGTCTAGACCCCGTTTCAAACCACTGCTTCTAGATTTGTTAATGTATAATTATACTATTACTATCAATAAATAATATTTACTTATCATATTTATTCCAGGATAAAATTAGGTATAACATAAATAATGTAGAAGCATGATAAAATGCATAAATAATAAAAACTGACATATAGATATTGAAGGGTGTGCGGGGCTGAGAGCGAGAAGTGGAGCAGTGTCTCAGTTGCTCATGACCATCATTGCGTGGGGGATGTGTTAGCTCACGGCACTATAAAGTACTGTAAAATAATACTATTACTATCAATAAGGTTATCTACCTATCATATTTATTCCAGAATAATATTAGGTATAACATAAATATCGTAAACATGATAAAGATGCACAAATTAATAAAAACTGATATTATATACGTGAGTATTGAATGGTTGGTGGTGCTATGAGGGGGATGGGCTAGCAGTTTCTCTCATCTCAGTTACTCATGGACCACCATGGTGTGTGGAGGTGTGAGCTCACTGCACTAAAATATTGTATAATAATACTTATTATTACTATCAATAAGTTATCTACCTATCATATTTATTCCAGAATAATATTAGGTATAACATAAAATAACGTAGCAGCATTATAAAGATGCCCAAATTAATAAAAATATGACAGAGATAATGAAGGTTGGAGCGTCAGCCCATAAACAAAGCCATTGTTTATGAGCAAGTGACCACCTCACCACCAGCCAGGATGCTTCCCCACACAAACCAGCCAGGATGCTTCCCCACAAACCAGCCAGGATGCTTCAACACACAAACCAGCCAGGATGCTTCCCACACAAACCAGCCAGGATGCTTCCCACACAAACCAGCCAGGATACTTCCCAACACAAACCAGCTAGGATACTTCCCCACAAACCAGCCAGGATACTTCCCACACAAACCAGCCAGGATACTTCCCCACAAAACCAGCCAGGATACTTCCCACACAAACCAGCCAGGATACTTCCCCACACAAATCAGCCAGGATACTTCCCACACAAACCAGCCAGGATACTAACCCACACAAACCAGCCAGGATACTTCCCCACAAACCAACCAGGGTACTTCCCCACACACATGATTTTATTTGAGTGGGACTTGGCATGAGTGAATAGAATTATCGAAGCTTATTGCTTGGGGAGCATTGAAAATTTGGTTGGGCAAATATTCTGTTAGTGGGATGGTTTGTGAAGGACCTGCGGGCTCAATTTTTTTTCCCCTTCGCGAACCGTGTAATATCATTTTTACGTTGTGTTAGATAGTAATGTGCTGCAATTTTTCAGTCATGCAATACCAGTAACGTGCAACATAATCTCGTGCTAAATGACGATCTACTATATACTCACAAATTCTAGTGGCTTCAAATCAAGCGGGAGAAAGCTGGTAGGACTACATATGAGAGAATGGGTCTGTGTGGTCAGTGTGCGCTGTATAAAAAAAATCCTGCAGCACGCAGTACATAATGAGAGAAAAAAAACTCCGAGAATGTTTTTGGATTAAAACGCCGTCTTTGAGGTGTATTTTTGTATAGTATTTATGGTTGTATTCTCTTTTTTATGGTCCCATTTGATAGAATGGAAAACATACTACAGAAATATAAATGATTTTGATTAGTTTCATGAGGAAAACGACCTTGAAATTGAGCTCAAATAGGGGAAATGTTCGATTTTTGCAAATTTTCAAGAGTAAACAAATCACACCACGCGTCAATACACATCAATTGGTGAGTCTAATATTCTTTCACAAGTGCACTGATATTATTTATACCATTTTTACAATAATGAAATAGTCTGCATAACGATAAATCTTCTATTTTTTGTGTAAATAAAAAATCAAAATAGAAAGCAAGAGTAATATAAGAGTGGCCTAAAGATGTGACTAATGAACAGATAACATCTTATTTTAGTGCCAGGAATGTCTGCATTGTTTATTCTGGACCCTATTTTGAAATTGACAACTTTTTTATTTTGTATGAAATTAGCAAATTGCCAATTTCTGACCACTTTATTGGGTAGTTTAAATCAGTAAATTGGTTTTTCTTGTACTCAATCGATAGAACAAATGGAGTTTGAAAGAAATATCTATGAGTTTGGTCAACTGGAACAATGGAATTGGCTGAAAATAGGGCTCAAAGTCGGCGAAATTGCCGATGCGTATATATCGCCGAGATCACTAACTCAGAGTGCGTAATTATGTAAGTTTTCCATCAAATTTCATACTTTTGGTGTTATTACCATCGGGAAAAGATTCTTTATCAATTCATAAGAATTTTTTTTTCGACAACAGGAGAGCACTCAGGATTAGGGGTTGTGACAGTCAAAGGGTTAATAGGACCCATGACCACAACACAAGACACAGATCACTTTTTTATATACCCTGTGTCCATATCAACCTATGTAAAAATTCTATGCACATAAAGGGCCCCAGAATCTGGAATTCATTACCACTAAATACTAAAATAACCTTGTCTGAAAATCACTTTAAGACTCTTCTCAAAAACCACCTACTCACCCTAAACTAAATACTCATACTGTAAATTACAGTGGACCCCCGGTTTTCGTGATTTTTTCGTTCCAGAATGCTGTTCATGTGCCATTACCAAACAAATTTATTCCCATAAGGAATAATGTAAAGTAGACTAGTCCTTTTAGACCCCAAAAATACACTTACATAAGCATTTAAAAAAATACACTTACATAAAAGGGCGAGTTTGGAGCATGACGAACACTGGGGGTCCACTGTACTTTCAAAAATGCTCAATGTTATTTTCCTATAAAATAATTTCAATTTTTACTATTATGTTACCACCTACTCACCCTAAACTAAATACTCATACTGTAAATTACTTTCACAAATGCTCAATGTTATTTTCCTTCAGATAATTAAAGTTTTTACTATTAATTACCATCCTACTAAACAATTGCTACAATGTAATATCATCATATTGTAATTTGAACAATGCAATATCATCATATTGTAATTTGAACAATGTAATATCATCATATTGTAATTTGAACAATGTAATATTTAAATAAAACAAACTCAATCAATTTCTCTAATATTATGTACATAGTCTATAAGCCATTAGATTAAACTGCCCTTAATGCCATGACATGTCAGTGGCTCTTCTTGCACTTCAGTTAATGATTGTTATTACAAAATCTATATAAACTTGCAATGAAATACAGTGGACCCTTTACTAACGATCTTAATCCGTTCCAGGAGCTAGACCTTTACACGAAAAATTGTTATTGAAACCTTATTTCCCATAAGAAATAATGTAAATACAATTAATCCATTCCAGACATCCAAAAATATTCACAAAAAAAATACATTTTTTAAAGAATAACTATAGTTTTACATACAGAAAACACACAAATACTACATACAATATTAAATTTATAAATAAATATTGAAATAAACATTTAAAATAACATTTACTTACCTTTATTTAAGAGACTTGCTGGCATCTGGAAGAGAGGGAGGAGGAGTGAGGGAGTGCTTAGTGTAGACTTCAGGTAACAAGTCCTTATCTGGGGTTACTTCCCTTCTTGGTCTTTTAATGCCAATAGGACCGGCTTGAGAGTCACTAGAAGCCTGTCGACAAAATAACTGTCCAGAGTCCTCTGTTTCTGGCGCCTGTTTAACATTTTCCTGAAGTGCAACATGGCTCTGTCAATGAATTGGTGCACAGATGGCTATTTCAGCTTGCTCAGGGTGGTTTTTTCAACAAATGTCTCCAACTCAATCCACTTTGAACACATGTCCCTAAGCACTGAAGAAGGCACCTCCTCCACTCCCTTCCTCCTATGAAGCAATAACCTCAGCTCTGGTCTGATGCTGTTCCAGTTCCAGCTCTAGCTCTTGCAGCTCTTCAGTTGTTAGCTCTACCCTGTGCTCCTCCACCAACTCTTCCACATCCTCACCACTCACCTCCAACCCCAGGCTGTTCTTCCACAACAGGCACAGGGTCAGGGTCACCTCAAATCCTTCAAAATCCTCTTTTCAACACAATCTGGCCACAGTGGTCTCAAGCAGAGTTCAAAGTCCTGGAAGTCACTCCCTCCCAAGCCTTACCTATAAGGCGTATGCAATGCACGATATTGAAGTGATCTTTCCAGAACTCTTTTAGGGTCACTGCAGAGGCTGAGGTTATGTCAAAGCACCTTTGAAACATTGCTTTGGTGTACAGTTTCTTGAAGTTGGAAATGACCTGCTGGTCCATGGGCTGGATGAGAGGAGTGGTGTTAGGAGGCAAGAACTTCACTGTGATGAAATTGAAGTTCTCAGACAAATAGTCTTGCAAGTTGTGAGGATGAGCAGGAGCATTGTCCAGTACCAGGAGGCACTTGAGTGGCAATTTCTTTTCCAGGAGGTATTTCTTCACACTAGGGCCAAACACTCCAGTCAACCATTCCACGAAAAAGTCCTTAGTGACCCATGCATTAGTGTTAGCCTTCCAATACACACACACAAAGTATTCCTGTTAACATTGTGTTTCTTGAAGGCTCTGGGATTTTCATAGTGATACACCAGTAAAGGCTTCACTTTAAAATCACCATTAGCATTACCACACAACATGAGAGTTAGCCTGTCTTTCATAGGCTTATGTCCTGGCTGTGCCTTTTCCTCCTGAGTAATGAAGGTCCTGTTGGGCATTTTCTTCCAAAACAGGCATGTTTCATCACAATTAAACACTTGTTGGGGAGGAATTGTTCAGCCTCTATGTACTCCTGGAATTCAGGCACATATTTTTCAGCCGCACTTTTGCCAGAACTGGCAGCCTCACCATACCTCACAACACTATGTATGCCACTTCGATTCTTAAATTTTTGAAACCAGCCTCTGCTGGCTTTAAATTCGCTCACTTTAGCACTCGTTGCAGGCATTTTCTTAACAAGATCATCATGCAACTGCCTTGCTCTTTCACATATTATTGCCTCCGAAACACTATCTGCTGCTAACTGTTTCTCGTTGATCCACACCAATAACAAATTTTCCACATCTTCCAGCACTTGTGATCTCTGTTTTGTGATCACATATGCACCTTTCGCAACAACAGCTTCCTTGATTTTACGTGTATTTTCCTTGGCCATAATGGTAGCGATGGTAGAATAGGCTTTACCATACAGCCTGGCCAGCTCAGTGATACGCACTCCACTTTCATATTTTTCTATTATCTCCTTCTTCAGTTCTATCATATTTCTGTTCCTCTTTGCCACAGGCTTAGCACTAGGAACTTTCCTTGGACCCATGGTAGCTTATTTAGCAGTTGCAAGCACTAAAAACAGTGGAATAATGACAATATACTGGTATGAATGCGTGGGTGGAGTGGGTGGTGGTCGCCCGCTTGTAAACAATAGCACACTGACGCTCCCTGGAGTGCCCGCACAGCTGGGCGCCCGCGGCCGCGTCCGGTACGAACATCGTTAACCGAAGCAAACATCGTTAACCGCAGTCATTTTTTTAACGTCAAAAATATCGTTAACCGAATTTATCGTTATCCGACTACATCGTTAACCGAGGTATGACTGTACTGTAAATAGCTAAGGTTGGGAAATGGTAATGGTAAATATGTATTAAGGAATATCTAACAAATGGTTATAAATAAAGAAAAAGATGTATATAAAATACAAAATAAGTCACACAGTCAAATTTGTGAGAATTTTTAGATAGTGAGGTAGCAGTTACTAGAACAATTATGGGTTTACATGCACTAACATAGTCTAAGAATTTGGTCTTTGAGGTTGGTCAGTCTCTGTAAGATTAGCATCTCGAAGGAAGTTGGACAGTTCATTTTCATTCGTTATATAGTAAACACGGCCTATGTTTGTTTTCCTAACTAGGATTTTCCCATTCCGTGTAAAGCACTTGTGGATTTTGTCATTATTCTCACGTTTAAGTTTTCTTACTCTGTATAGGAGGTTCTGACGTTTTTGTGAGACACTCATTTACATAAAGATCTTTTTTGCACTAATTGATGAACTTATTAGATCGTTTTCCTGTCTTTCGTGTGAAATCTAAGCATAACACACTTTTTTTTACCTTGGTTGCCAAATAATCATGATTCTGTTATCTCTGATGCTGGCACTATTACATTTAAGTGGTCTTTTATGGTCAGAAGAGTAGGTCATTGCAGTTGGTATGGTTTGTCACTTGGAAAGAGTGCACTGCTAATTATTACCGAGTTAGATAACTTATCTTGCTCAGTTTTATCTTCTTGGTTAGAAAAATATTCGTTCAGCTGCATATCTATGTCGGTCTTCCAGTCCTTGACAGCATCTTCAACCTTCGTGTTTAGGGATGTTATTTGCTCTGTATGGCTGGCTATGACTGATTGGAGGGTCTTTCCAAACTCAGCCATTCCAGCTGATGTAAACCTACATTCAAAGCTAAGGATCTTGCTTTCAAGGTGGGCTAACTTAGTTTCATGTTTAGATAGTGTTGAACGAAGATTCATGTTTTCCTCAGTTAGGGTGGTGATGTATGACTTAAGAGTGACAGGATCATTTGTCATACCTGAGATCGTTTCAGATGGATCAAATCCTATGAAGGCAGAGTGGTTTGAGGGAGATTCAATCATGATTGGTGTTGTTGCTGTCCCGTCGTCTTGGGTGGTGTGTATGTGTGCGTATACTATAACCTATTATATTGAGAAAATCAGGTTGATTCAGCTTCTTTTTAAGTCTTAAGGGTGGCCTGACCTCAAGACCTCATTAAGCAAAATTGTGATCAATTCAATATAATTAGGTATTCCTGAGTAATTGTTACTTAAATACATCAATACATGTTGGGTCCTATAGCCCCATAACAACCCCCAAAACCCTCTCCAGGTAAACAATAAATTCATTGTGTTTAGTGCTTGTTCATTGATTGTGACTGTGAAATAATAATAATAATAATAATAATAATAATAATAATACTTTATTGTGACATGGTACAATGATACATGGTAGACAAGATATATTTCTTAATGAGATGTACATGCCAAAAGCCCCTAATATGCTGTGCATTGCGGGCATTCTTAAGACTACTTTATTCTAGACTACATGGTAAAAGTTATGGTTGACAATTTATAAAATAAGTATAATTGCATATCTAAGTTATAAAGTTTGAATATAAGTTGAACATATCAATCAATTGCAGCAATGCAACTAATTGAGTGAGATAACAATTTAAAACAATTAGTTGCATTGCAGTTACAGTTTACGTGGTCATTATAATGTAAATGTTAGGTAATAGTTAGCTTAGTATGTATTATTCATAACAGGGTTTTACATTTAAGTGATTAGTCAGGTTTTTACATTAAGTGATTATTCTACTTTGTTGAGAATGTTTGATATTGAGCATTTAGCTTTGGGTGAGAAGGTGATTTAGCATCGTTTTGAATTGGGGTACAGGCAAGGTTTCTTTGGAATGACAGGTAATGAATTAAATTTTCGTGCCTTTTATATGCATTGAGTTTTTACATAGTGTTAGATGGACACGGGAACATCGAGGAGTAATCTGTGTCTAGTGTTATGGTCATGTGTCCTGTTAAAATTGGTAAGGAAAAGTTTGAGTGGTGGGTTAATATTTGCATAGAGTGTTCTATGTATGTAATAGGCACAGTAAAAAGTATGGATGTCTTGTATGGTGAGTAAGTTTAGGTTTTTGAATATTGGTGGAGTATGTTGTCTGGAGTGTGAATTTGTTATAATTCTAACTGCTGCCTTTTGTTGTGTTATTAGTGGTCTGAGATGAGTTATTGATGTAGAGCCCCATGCGCAGATTCCATAGGTGAGGTATGGGTAAATGAGTGAGTGATATAGGGTAAGGAGAGCTGGTTGTGGAACATAGTACCGTATCTTGGATAGTATTCCCACGGTCTTTGAGGCTTTCTTGGAAATTTGTTGTATATGTGTCTGAAATTTGAGGCCACTGTCAAGATGGATTCCTAAGAATTTTCCCTGTGAGTTTTGCGATAGGGGACCCGTTTATCATTATGTTAAGTGGTGCGTTTGTAGCTCTGTTCCCAAACTGGATAAAATAGGTTTTATCAATATTGAGAGTAAGTTTGTTGGTCATCATCCAGGTAGATATTTTCTGCAATTCAGTATTTGCAGTGTTGGCTAGTATGTCTGGGCTAGGGTGCGAGGTAACGTATGTAGTGTCATCTGCAAAAGTATGGGTTTGAGTAGTTGAGATGCATTTGGTAGGTCGTTAATGTAAATGAGAAAGAGTAGTGGGCCAAGAACACTTCCTGTGGGACACCTACGGTAATAGTTTGCGCGGTGGAGCTAGCTCCATTTGTGTACACATATTGGTTTCTGTTGCTTAGGTATGATTTTAGGTAGTTGAGGGAGTGTCCTCTTATACCATAGTGTGATAATTTTAGGTGTAACAGATCATGGTCAACGATCAAAAGCTTTACGTAAATCAATGAAGATTCCCACTGGGATTTCTTTTTTTCAATTGCGGTGTAAATTATTTCTCACGTGTGTATAATGGCATCATTTGTATTTTTATTAGGCCTGAATCCAAATTGACAGTGGTTGAGTACGCTGTTGGAGGTGAGGTAGGAATATATTTGTTTATGAATTAATATTTCAAAGATTTTGGAGAGAAGGGGTAGGTTAGATATCGGCCTGTAGTTATTAAGGTCTGTTTGAGCTCTCCTTTATGTATTGGGGTGACCTCGCTATTTTGAGTATTGATGGGAAGGTAGAGGATTCAATGGATTTGTTAAAGAGTGTAGCAATAATTGGTGAGAGAACTTGAGAGGCCACCATGGGCCCCATGGGCCCAAAGAAACTTCATAGTGGCAGCCCTTTGGTAAAGAAAGTGACAAACACAATAGAATTGAAGAAAGAAATGAGAAGCAAAGTACCAAAGTGGAGGAGGAAGAGAGGGGAGAATGTGTCTTCTTCAGTGATTCACTAACTCCGATATGTAGTTGCTAAAGCAGCATGAGTTGATAAAGGCTATAGCACCAACCAGCAATAAAGTGTAGCTGTAACAGTGTAACAAGTAAGTTAAGCGGTAGAAAAAAGACAACAGAAACTTTTAAATCCTCCATTGTTGTTTGGTACAGTGGACCCCGAGTAACGTAAAACTTCATTCCAGAAGCCTGCTCAATGCCATTACCAACGAATTTACTCCTTAAGGAATAATGTCACGTAGGTTAGCTATTTCAGACCCCCAAAAAAAACCCTTCCACAAGCACTTACAATATTATACTTACATAATTGTACGATTTCCCGGGGGGTCGTTACTCGGGGTCCACTGTTATATAAGGGCACTGAGACCAAAGCCGCCCTCAGCCACCATCTCCTCCAAGATAAGTGTAAATATTTTTTATTTATAAAGTGTAAATATTTATTATTTATAAATTA
>WNWK01047649.1:0-13847 GCA_009830355.1 Cherax destructor | reverse complement strand
ACTAGGCCTGTTGTATAATGTGTGTGGGTGTGAAAGGAAACATTTGAAATGTTAGGGCCCCCCCCCGGGGAAATTTTAACCCCCCGGCCCTCCTGCGTGAAGTTTTTTTGATATTTTTTTATTATCCCCCCATACCCATCCGGGGGGTAGTCAAAAGTTTAAAGAGGTACATAATGGGTCCGGGGGGGGACCGGGTGCTTGATAGCGAGCAATTTTCAAAGGTAATGAACTGATGGTCACAATCATGACAATTAAAAAGGGTTTTTTGGGGAAAAATTGGAGGGTATAAAGGGCCCAAAAAGGGGGGGCCCGGAAATTTTTGATAGCTGAACAAGGTACAATGGAAAAAAAAATTACTGAAGGCAAAAAAACAATCAGGGAAAAATTTTTTTACGTCTGACATGGTTGCACTCATAAAAAATTTTTTGGGGCAATGAGCAATCTATTGGGTCTACAGGGGGCCCAACTGTAATGAGTTATTGGTGCAAATTTTAATTTTGGGTCACACACACACACAAAAAACATATACACATACATATACACACAAACACATACACACACATACACATACAAAAAACAACATTTCCCACAAGAGGTTAATGAAAAAAGCAAAGGAGGGGGGCACACGTAAAAAAAACACTGCAATGGATCAGAGAAATCTGACGGGGGGGAAAACAACGAGTCATGGTAGGGACGGGGATGTCGGGGGGGCCCCCGTGACGAGGGGTTTTTCCCCAAAAGGGGGCAACCCCTGGGCCCTCCCCCTTTTTTTGGGGATAGGGAATGACATAAGGGGAAGGGATAGCCCCGGAAGCCCCCCGTTTGAAAGGATGATGTGAAGTTAATGAGAAGAATAAAATCAGTCGAGGATCGGGGGGGGAAAACAAAAGAGAGGGGGACAGGCTGAAAAGGGGTCCAGTAACTGGCCCCAAAAATTTTTAACCCTCCCAAATGAAAAGTCATAAATTTTTGGGGAAGGGGAAGACCCAGATGAGTATGGTGGGGGTTTTTAAAAAGACTGCAACCCCCCCAAAAAAAAAAGATTTTGGGGGTGGGGCATAATACCAACCCCATCTCCGGGGGCCCACACCCCCCGGGGAAAACCCCGCTGCAGCATACGGGCTTGGCAAACCTAAAATAGTTCCAATCCCCAAAAAGGAATCATTCAAGACTCTGTATACCATAAGTCAGCCCATACTGGAGTATGCAGAAAACCTTTTTTGGAAAACCCCCCCCCCGGTCAAGCACGTCGAAATTAGAAAAATGCAAATTTAAAAAAAAGATTTGTCCTAGAGCAAAGGGGGGTTGTCCTACAAGAAAGGTTAGAAATGGGCCCCCACGAAAATTAGGGGAAAGGGGGGTTGGGGGAAAATGAAACGACATAAAAAAATTTCTGGAGGAATGGGGTAAGGTGGACAGAGACAAGATGTTCCGAGGGGGAAAAAGAAACAAGGGGTTTTTGGAAATTTTAGACCCCCTGAGCCCCAAAGGGGGTGTTGGGGAAAGTATTTTTCCCGTCAAGAGTTGTCGGGGAAATGGAATAGTTTTTAAAAAAACATAGGGGGGAAAAAAATAACATGTTTTAAGACTATTTGATAAACCCCTTGGGGGGCAGGGAGAGAGAGGGACCAAATAGCAACAGGGGGAAAAGGGGGGGCCCGGACCCTTTCCCCCCCCCCTGCAACCACAAATAAGGTGAGCAAATAGGTGAGTACACAACACCCTCGGGCCCAGGGGAAAAACCTTGTTTTAGGGAAAAAAGGGGGGGCCCGGGGTTTACCCCCCGGGGGGGGAAACTTTTAAGGGTTTCCCCACACACAAAATACACACACATACATACAACAGGCCTAGTTTTCTAATTGACAGGGCCTAGGAAAAAAAGGTAATCTCCCCAAATAACATGTATATAAAAAAACATAAAACCCTAATACAACACACACACACACACAGGGAAGTTTTTTTTTACAGGGCAAAGTCAGGGTTTTTTCCCAAAAATGGTCTGTAAAAACCCCAAAATGTGGAAAAAATATTTTTACATATTTTTTAACATTTCTGGGAGTTGCCCGGGGAAATTTTTTAAATTTTTAAAAGCACCCAGTACATAATGACGGGGACAATAACCCCAACCCCGTGCTTACATCTTTTTTGGGGTTTTCATCTGGGGGGGGGGATTAACTCAAAAAGATATTTTAAACCCCAACCCCCAGGCGGGGGGGAATCCAAGAGTCTGCTTTTTTTGGGGTCCCCCATAGAATTTTTCCCCTCCTGATGATAGATGGACTGACTGGGTCAACCCCCTGAGTCAAGTCAATAAAACGTTGAAGTTCTTTTGGGGGTAGGGCCCTCAAACTGCAACTGACAAGCCAAGATTGAATCTCCCCCCTTTTGAAAGAAAAAAATTTCCCCCAAAATTTTTTCCCCATCATGCATCTGAAGACCAATGTGAGATGGAACCCACAGATTTCCCGGGGGACTTAACATCCAGAATCCACCCCCCCATCGCTTCGGACACGTTTTTAAATTAAAATTTTTTTGGGGGTTGAGAGCTTTTTGGATGACAGAGAATCAGTTACAATTGAGAGTAAACCCAAAAATTTTGGACGCATTTGAGTGCAAGGAGTATAAAAAACAGTTCTGTCTGAAGGGTAGGGGAAAAGATTGATTGCGCCCCAATTTTTAAGAGAGCCATCAGGGACAACAGCAGCCCCTAAAAAACAGGGGGTTTGGGGAAAAGAACCATAAAAAGTTTAATTTGTGAGAGAGTGTGCTTTTTGGGGAAAATTTTCAATACAGTTTAAATCATTTTGGGGGTTTAAGGGGGAAAACTTTGGATTTTTTAGAACTATTTTGGGGGGGAAAAGGGGGGATGGTATTTTGGGGAAAGGGGTAATTTCCCCAGAGCGGAGAAGTGCCGCTGTTGCCTTTTTTTTCACAAAATCGTATCTGTTTTATGAGGAGGTCCCAGTTTTTTTGACCCCCTCGGGGGGGTTTTTACCAGGGGGGGGGAAACCCTTTTAGGGGTTTTGGGAAATTTGAAGGGGTTTTTCCTAACTTTTAACCCCCCTAGGATATTTTTCAGTAACACGATCTCTGATTTTTAAATTTTCAAGTTTTTCCACTTTTTAAAAATTTTGGGGAGTTCGAGGGTTTTCCAAAATGATCCTCATTGGTTTTTCAAAATTTTTTTTTTCCCAAGTTTAGTCAGACACAAGAAAAGTAGGAAAAAACAAACAAGGGGCCCAATAAAGGGGAAAATTTTAAAATTTTTTTAAAATTTTTAAAAATTTTAACCCTACCTGGGGTAAAACCCCCGCCACAACTCTGTGCTCACCCCTTTTTTTGTATTGACGAAAAAATCTCTTACAACGGGGGCCCAAAGGGACCTAAAAACCGGGGTCCCTTTTATTCTTTTCCCCTTTTTTGGGGACCCATCATGCAACCGGGGTCGGGGAAGTGCCCCTGGGGCGAGGAGGGACCTTGAGTATTTTTTTTTTACGTAGAGATTTTTAAACCCGGTCCTGAAAACGAGGCTAGCATGGTTAAGGATGTTTTGGGGGTTGGGGAACCGGGGGTGGGGGAAACTAATAAATCAACTGTTAATAATTTTTTAACAGGATGATTAACATCGACGGGGAAAAACGTTTAAAAATTTTTTCCCGATTTCCAATGAATGACCAAAAAATTTCCCTTTTTAAAAAACCCCTCACCTCTTAAAAAAATTGTCCAAAAACTAAACAAACAACAGCTAAAGACTCAACTTTTTTTGGGGAAAACCCCATCACCCTTTAAAACCCAAAATTTAAAAAAAGACACCAATATGAAAACAAACAGAAGGGGCTAATTTCAGGGGAACCCCGGGAAAAACCCCCCCCCTAAACCCCTTTTTCCAAATGAAAAAATTCAAAAAAGGAATGAGAACAGACCCAGAACATAAAAGGAAAAGGAAAAAAAGGGGGAAAACCCAAAAATTTTTTAAATTTAGTAAAAAAAAAAAACCAAAAACAATACCCCTAAAAAAAAAAAAAGATAAACCCCCCACTTCCCCAAAAAGGGGGACAGCAAAAAATTTTAAAGTTTTTTTTCCACCATGGGAAAAAAATTTTTGGGGTAAAATTTAAAATTTTTAAAAACCCCCCATCAGACTTCCCACCAACACCTCCCCCCAAAACGCTATTCCTATTCCCCCCCCAAACCCCAAATTTAAGTCTCCCATAATCAACACCCTTAAAAAAAGGGGGGGGGACATAAACAGCTTACCCCCTTTTTTGTAAAAAAAATTTCACAGGTACTGTCACCAATTAAAAAATTTTTTAAAAATCCTTTTTAAACCCCCCCCACCCAGCAATTTAAAACAGCAAGGGGCCCCCCCGAACACAAAGGAGGTCAAACAGACTTGAATACTTTTTCCAATATCTAATTTTTTTTTTTGTTTCCCCAAAATTTTTTTGAAAATTAATTCCCCCGACAGATCTATTCCCCCCCCGTCTCACACAACGTACTCAACCCCAGTCAGCTTGGGATTCAGGACCAACAAGAGCACAAATGATACACATGCGAGTTAATATACACCGCACTTCTGAGAAGAAAGAAGTCCCACTGGGAATCTTCACGATTCCACATGCAAAGCTTTGACAGGTCGACTGTACAGATTTACTGTTCAAAATTAGCACACTATGGTATAAGAGGCTATGTCTAGCCCTTATACAATGTCATATTGACTACGTTTGCCCTTCATGGTACTCTCTGCCTTGACAAAAACTGGAAGACAACTAATCAGTTGCAGAACAAATGGTAAGATTTTCCTGAACCTGCCCAAGAGAGCATGTAGGCCAGATGAATTACAAACAATGATATGCTAACATTGAAGACAGAGAAAAACAACTTAAGTTGAATCAAGTTTATAAATCAGCTCACAAACAGTGTCCAGAATATCTTTGCTGCACTTTTTGTCAAGGCTGGGAACCAAAGCAGTCATAGTACTAGGGGAGAGAGCACAACTTTGTAGTACCCACAGTCAGTGGCCAGGCTTCAAAACACCTTTTACTGGCAGCAATAAAGGAATGGAATGACTGCCTACACATGTAACATTCATGACAACCAAGCTGAAGACACTGCAAGACCTACAGACATAAACCAAATCTTTAAATGGGCTGGGGCAGGAAAACAATATGAAGTTCAATGATGAGAAATTTCACTACTCAGATACGGAAAACGTGAAGAAATTAAAACTTAATGAGTACAAAACTAATTCCAACCACACAACAGGAGCGAAAACTAATGTCAAAGATCCCAGAGGATCATGTCAGGAGATCTCACCTTCATGACCTATAACAATGTGTGCACCAGATCTGCTGAAATGACAGGATGGGATAATGTGAGAACCTTTCAAAACTAGGATGCTACAACGTTGACACTTACAGATCTTGTTCTATCTAGGCTGGAATATTACTAACACTAACTGCACTCTCAAGGCGTGGTGAAATTGCTGACCTTGAAAATGTGCAGAGAACCTTCACTAACAGACAAGTGCGATAAACACCAACTACTGGGAACGCAACTTCAAACTTGTAATTTCTAGAATTGAGAGATGACGCCATTAGTATACACAAAATTCCTTGAGGGCTTAGTACAAAAACCAGACACGAAAATCATCTCACGAGCAAAGACTCAGGCGATAACATCCTGCAAGAGAGCAGGGCATACCAGCACGTTGAGGGACAACACAATAAGTGTGAGGCCCAAGATTGTCTCGCTAAACTGCCCCAGCATACATCAGGGGGATGCACCACCAAGCCCCGGCTGCCTTCAAGCAGGCAACGGACAGGCGGTACCTCAAGTCGGTACCTGACTGCTGGCCAGGTTCGTACGCTGACTGCGCAGGCTGAGCAGTGTTGTTTCAGTTGATCAGGCTCGGTCCAACAGGAGGCCTGGTCACAGACTGGGCTGCAAGTGTTGACCCCTGAATTCTCTCCCAGGTAGACCCAGGCAGACATGTCGTGCCCAGTCATAGCATGTAGAGCCAGTTCAAGAAGAGAACCAAAAGGTACCTAATGAATGAAGACAGAAAGTGATAGAATGATTTTTATTTTTTTAGACAATTTATAGCACATGTAAATAACTTTTTACCTTAGTCTTTTAATTTTAGTATAATATCATCACTAGCTACCCAATATTATGGTACAATGGACCAATGGAAATAAGTCACTCTGTCTGACTTTTTGGTCCTGATGGTTTTCACATGCTGCTATGTATGATAGAATTCATGTAACTGTATTTGTGTATACCTAATAACTACTTACTTATTACCCACCAACTACCTAAAGCCATACCTTATAACAGTAGTCAACAACATTGTGGCACACAAATGAGCACCTCTTCCACACAACAAATTACAGTCGAGTCCTCTACAGCGTCCTGGGTCCACTCATTCCTCATTTACATCAGCTCACCTACTGAATGAATGTCATGAACTACCAAACCTTACATTATTTGCAGATAACACAACATATGTCTTCACACAAATCCAGTCATACTGGTCAACACCGTCAATGCTGAATTACAGAAAATAACATGATGAATGATCAACAATACTCTCTTCAATACTGACAAGACTTATCATGAGCTTGGACACAGAGCCACAAATGTTCCACTCTAACACAACGCTCAATGGTTCACCCATCACAAGATCTACAGAGGAAAATTCCCCAGAACCACATTATAGTAAATAAAATTCAAACACATACAACAAATTTCCAAGAAAATCTCAAAGACAGTAGGCATATTATCAAAGATAATACTATGTGACTCAATCAGCCTCTCCTGCACTATATCACTCACTCATCTACCCTTATCTCACCTAAGGAATCTGTGTATGGGGATCAACAAAGTAAATCACCTAGACCACTCATAACCTAGCAAAGGCCGCAGCCAGAATGAGAATAAATTCTCACCTCCACACACACTCACTAAATATTTTAAAAGCCTAAACTACTTAAATGTAAAGTATAACATTCACACTTATTCTGTGCCACATATATATAGAACTCACACCTAATGATAAACCTCTGCTCAAAATTCTTCTCACCAACTCACAGGACCCATGACTAACATAGATCACTTTTTATACCAACTATAAAACTTATGTACATAAAGGGCCCTAGATCTGGAACGTCATCAGTAAATACTAAAAATAACTTGTTCAAAAATACTTGCCCTTTCTCAAAACCATCTCTACCACCTCTTAACTCAAATACTTATACTGTAATTACTTCAATGTTATTTTCCTACTAAAACGCTAAAAATAACAGACAGATGAACCCTGCTCCACAAAGGGGGCACAGAAGGCCAGCAAAGAACTACAGACCAATTGCGCTCAACGTCCCAGATATCACAAAAATCTTTGAGACCACAGAAGATCGCCACCCATCTTGATACCCATCAATTGCACAACCTAGGACAGCATGGGTTTGGCAGTGTCGCTCCTGTCTGTCCCAACTACTGACCACTACGACAAGGTCCTGGATGCCTAGAAGATAAACAGAATGCAGATGTTATATACACAGATTTTTGCAAAGCCTTTGACAAGTGTGACCATGGTAATAGCACAAAATTCGTGATAAAGGGAATAACAGGAAAAGTTGGTAGATGGATCTATAATTTCCTAACAAGTAGAACACAAAGAGTAGTAGTCAACAGAGTAAAGTCTGAGGCAGCTACTGTGAAAAGCTCTGTTCCACAAGGCACAGTACTTACCCCATCCTATTCTTTTACCTTCATATCAGACATTGACAGGGATATAAGCTTACAGTGCTGTGTCTTCCTTTGCAGATGACACCTGAATCTGTATGACAGTGTCCACCAAGTTGAAGACACTGCAAGACTCCAAGCAGACATAAAACCAAATCTTTTAAATGGGCTGCAGAAAACAATATGAAGTCTAATGGGACAGAAATTTCACTACTCACAGATACGGAAAACATGAATAAATTAAAATCTCATAGAGTACAAACTAATTCCAACCACACCATAGAGCGAAAACTAATGTCAAAGACCTGGAGGATCATGTCAGAGGATCTCACCCTCAAGGACCATAACAATGCAGCAATTGTATCCGCTCGAAATGACAGGATGGGATAATGAGAACCTTCAAAACCAGGGATGCTGCTCACGTTGACACTTTTTTACAGATAGCTTGTCTTATCTAGGCTGGAATATTGCTGCACACTAACTGCACCTTTCAAGGCAAGAAATTAAGACCTTGAAAATGTGTGCAGAGAGAACCTTCACCGCACGCATAAGTGCGATAAACCACCAACTACTGGGAACGCTTGAGTTCCTAAACCTGTACTCTAGAACGCAGGTGGGAGAGATACATTATTATGAGAGCTACGCCGGAAAATTCTCGAGGCTTAGTACCAAACTTGGGTACACAAAAATCACTCCCTACGAAAGCAAAGACTGGCAGGCGATGCAACATCCCCAATGAAGAGCAGGGGTGCCACTAGCACGTTGAGGGACACACAATAAGTGAGGGGCCCAAGATTACTAACCGCCCATACATCAGGGGATTACCAACAACCCCTGGCTGTCTTCAAGCAGGCACCGGACAGGCACCTCAAAGTCGGTACCTGACACTGCGTGCGGCTGCAGCAACAGCCTGGTTGATCAGGCCCTGGTCCAACAGAGGCCTGAAGCTCACAGACCGGGCCGCGGGGGCGTTGACCCCTGGAATTCTTCTCCAGGTAGACTCCAGGTATAAGATAATTTCCATTTTTACTATTATGTTATTATTATATTGTTTCTAGAAATGCTCAATGTTATATTCCTGTAAGATCATTCAATTTTTACCATTATATTACTAATATATTGCTCACCATCACCCTAAACTACATTCTGTAAATTACTTTGGTACAACAAATGCTATTTTCCTTAAGATAATTTCACTTACTATTAAATACCATCCTACTAAACACTTGTTACAATGTAGTATCACCTCATTGCAATTGAACAATGAAATGCTTATCATATTGTAATCTGAACATATTTAAACAAGTCAAACTTAAAATTTCTCCAATATTATGTACATAGTCTATAAGCCACAGATTGCTGCTCAATGCCATGGCATGCCAGTGGCTCTCCTTGCACTTGTGTAAACTTCTATGTAAATTATGAAGAAATAAAATTGTTTGTTTGTTTTTTTATATCAGCAAAACTAATCATATAATGATGGGTTGGCTAGGCATAGTATTAAGTAAGGTACAATTAACATTGAACAGGTGGGACTGGAGCACACCTTCCCTGTGGGGTTCTAATTCAAAGTTTTAGTTATACTTCTATGCCCTGAACAACACAGAAGACTTTCTGCTGGACAGGTAGCCTTTAATCCAGCTGGAGACATCCTCCAACATCCATTCTGGCAAGTTCACTCACGATTACATGTCGATTGCAAACATCAAAAGCAGATTTACAACAGGAAGGTAGGCATGAGCTGTCAGTGTGCAGAGTGAGAAAGGTGGCTATGCAATGGTGCACACTCCTTCCATACATGAAACCATGCAAACTGGGACAAATTGTTTGATTCTGTACATGAGACGATTAAGAATCATCCTCAAAATGTTTTACATAAGGTTAGTAAGAGATATTATGAGTTAGAATTGCTGATTGGGCTAGGAATTGGAATGATGAGGTTGTTGGTCCAAGATTTTAGGAGCTCCCTGAAGTTACATAGTCAGGGAACAGATACTAATTCATAAGGGATTACCTGGTACTGACAACATAATCTGAGTATGTTGTAAGTAATACCATCCTCAAAAGGCGCATTTGAGTTGCCTTAGTTAGTGCCGCATCAAGTTCAAAGCCGCGAAAGGAATGTTGTTGTGTCATCTTCCTTAAGTTGAGCATAAACAAACAAGTCTCTCCCTAGCACTTGAGTATTTAGTCTGACTCCACCCAGTGGTACTGGGAAGATTTTCATAGCTTGCTGTAACAGCCCAAGCACTGACTAGCTCATTCAAGCCCTATGTAAGGGATGAGGGCATTATCTGATTAGTTCTGTTACCTTTAATTCTATTTATGTCCCTCCATGTCATTAAGTGGGTGGTGAGCATTGAGACAATTGACAATTTTTCCCAGTCAGTTTGCCGCAGCTCTGCTCACGCTCTCTGCAGCAGCAAGGCAGTTTGAAAGAGCTTCAGTATCTCCAGGGTACGATGTTTGGTAGGTTGTATCTATTCTGCGAGCAGTACGTTTCCAGTGTTCGAAGTTTAGGAATCATTGTAATAAGTATGGTTTCTTTATGGGAGGTATGGGATTACGGCGGTAGTTGGTTGGGTTAAGAGTTCCAGGAGGTTTTTGAGGCGGCTCTGGTAGTTCTGGAATACTGTTTACAAGGTCATTGTAAAAAGGTCTCAACAGAGGAACACTCATAGGAATTCATACCAGTCAGTCACATGCGCAACAAAGTCCTCATGTTGATCAGGAGAACATTAAAACGATTCCGTTTGAATATTCCACCAGAAGGATAGGCCACCATATTCAGTGAGTAAGTTAATGCCTTTGGGAAAATGGTCTGATGACATATCTGATACAATGGTATAGACTCACAGCTGTTGGTGAAGTAATGTTGAAGCCAAGGCATAGATCAAGGACACCTGGCAAGTAAGCTATTCAGGCATACACAAACACATTTCACATACAATAGCTTCCACACACAGCACATGTGTAGAGAACTTGTGGATAAATCACCAAAAAAGTCAGACAGAGTGGGACTTCATGTAGGTTTCATTTAGTCCTTTTTATACTTTTTAATATTTTACATTGGTGGATATATATGTACATATTATAAAGGATATATGTATACTAGGAATAAGGTAAAAAGAGTTATTTCTATATATACATGCGTGTTAGCCAAAAATAAAAAAAATCATTCTCCTCCCTTCTGTCACTAAGACCATTAGGTACCTTGGCCCTCTTGAACTGGCTCATGCCATGACTGGTTTTGACATGTGTGCAGGTAGTCTGTTCCATCTTGCCAAGGTAATAACAAAGTTTCTTAGTTCAAGCCACTGACTGTGGGAACTACAAAGTTGTGCTCTCCCCCTAGTACTATGTGACTGCTTTGGTTCCCAGCCTTGACAAAAATTGGCAGTAGTAAGATATTCTCATGCCACTGCTCAGTGCAATTTTATAAACTTGATTTAATTTAAGTTGTTTCATCTCTGTCTTCAATATTCAGAAAGTATATCCAATTGTTGTAATTCATCCTGGCTCTACATGCTCTCTTGGACCCAGGTCCAGGATGAATTTACCATTTTGTTCTTGGGTGATTTGGCAGTTTATCTTTTCAGCTTTTTTTTGTCAAGGTAGAGTACCATGAATGGAGCAAGTGCAGTCAATAAGGACATTGTATGGGCATAGACATAGGGTCGTGCGAGCTCTCAGTAGGTAGACACTGCGCTTGTCTGCAGAGGAACTTCAGTCTGGCATTCGCTTTCTTTAATACACTGTTCCCTATCAATTCTCCTGACATGCATGGGCCAAAGGGGATTCCTAGATATTTTACTGAGGAACTGTTTAATGATTCCCATTACACCTGACATTAAAATTATTTACCCTGCTCAGTTTATATTTTCTCGTGCCAAAGAGTATGGCTTGCTTCTCAGGATGTAACGTGATAGTTTGTTGTCTTACTAACCATTTGCTGCAGGACTCCAGTTCCAGTGTTAATACATTAGCTGGTATCTTGTGGTCTTTACCTGACACTAACAGAGCACTGTCATCCGCATACAGTAGGAGTTTGTACTCTGACACTGATGGCATATCATTTGATATAACACAGGAATAATAAAGGACTCCAGAATACTACCTTTTGGGAACTCCACATGCTATCACAGTGGCTCTGATTCTCGCTTTGTTGATTTTGACAATTTGTTTCCTGTTGCTAAGATAGGAATTTAAACCAGTTCAGGAACCTATGCCGATAGCTTTCAAAGTTTCACAGACACATACGTTGATAGCAATGTATTACCTTTTAAAAGTCTCAGTTACCATTCCTATGAGTGTTCCCTAGTAGACATTTCAGTGCCTGTAATTCATCAGATTAATTAGGGAGGTGTTTGGTTGAGTAAGATCTTCTAAAGCCTGATTGGTAAATACGAAGGAATGCTGTTATTACCAAGATATTTAACTACTTGACAGTACACCTTTCTAGGAATTTTGGATATTACATCCTGAGGACACACAGCCTATAGTCAGTTGACATCAGGACCTACTATTTTTCTTTGAAGATAGGAGTGACCTGGCCTCCTTGAATCCTCCTCTGGCACTGTATTGAAGTAGTGGTGATGGACAAATTTGGCTATGTGAGCAATGGAAATTGCCAGTTCAGATGCACCATCTTAGGAAACCTAGATTTGGATGTTATCAGGCCGGTGTTCTAATTAAGAAGTTCAGAACCTGCTTAGTTCTTTTTGCAATGAAGTCATGAGATACACTTACTAGTTGACAACTGTTTGAGTACCCTTTATTGGTATAGTATGTTTTAAATTTATCAGAGTCTGTGTTAAAGATATTTGATGCATTGGTAGCTTACTTTACTATGTTGATGCGACAGTTGTGTAGTATGAATTAAAACAATTTGCCACTTAGCTGTTTCGTGGCATACCTCGTTATCGACATTTGGAACTATGTTAGATCTTATCTATTGGTTTATGGCTATACCCCAACTGTTTTAGTTGTTGCCAGAGCTTTCTAGGGTTATTCTTGTACTCTTCGATTTTTGTTGGGTTGTGTCTTGCCTTATGCCTTTATAAGTCCCTCTGCACTCTCGTTCCTCACTCCTTTGGAATTCATTTAGTGCTGCAATGTCCTGTCTGTTTGCCTTAAATCTTTTATCAACTGGTTCTGAATTTCATATTATCTAATATCTCCATAGAAGACATCCAGGGTTCAGTTCTTCGTTTAATCCTAACCTCTTTAATTGGTGCAATATTATCAAGGATGCATGCAGTGAACATTGTTTTGAATTCCTTTTCCCAGACATTTACGTCCGGTGTAACCCATTATCACTGACCAGCTTCAATTGTAGCAAAGTATTTACCAGTGTTTCTTTACGTAGTTTCTAGTTGACCTAACTTTTATTGTCTTGTGTAGGCCTATCCGTTCCCTAGTGATTTTCCTGGTACAGTAAATGATGAAATGATCACTAAGACCCGTGGTAATGACCTCTTGACTGACTATTAAATGCTCAGGCGGTTACAAAGTTAGTTACTATTTTGTCCTAGGCACATGTCAATTCAGACACTAGGCCTGTTAAATATATATGTGTGTGTGTATGTGTGTGTATGTAAGGAAACACTTGAAATGTTTCTGCCCTACTGAATTGAACCTGGCCCTCCGTGCGTGAAGCAAGAGCTTACCACCAGGCTACCGGGGGTCAATTAGGGTGGCTGAGAACTGTGCCCATTTGGAGAGAATTTCCAGGGGTCAACGCTCGCGGTCCCGGTCTGTGACCAGGCCTCCTGTTGAACAGAGCCTGACTAACCAGGCTGTTGGCCGCAGCCGCACGCAGTCCAACGTACGAACGAGAGCCCGGCTGATCAGGTACCGACTTTAGGTGCCTGTCCAGTGCCTGCTTAGACAGCCAGGGTTTGTTGGAATCCTGATGTATGCTGGGAGGCAGTTGAATAATCTTGGCCCTGACACTTACTGTGTTGTCCTCAACGTGCTAGGTGGCACCTGCTCATTGGGGGATGTTGCACTGCTCTGCTGAGTCTTTTTACTTTGTAGGGAGTGATTTCAAAAGTGTTTGGTGTTGACATGAATAAAGTGAAGGCCTGTTTTCCTAAGAC
>WNWK01047648.1:0-13847 GCA_009830355.1 Cherax destructor | reverse complement strand
GTTATAATATTTAAAGCTGCAATGTTAATTTGTAAATCATAAGAACAAGTTTGTGGGAAACAAACATGCAAGCTCTGTAATTTAGGTTATAATATCCGCCACATCCGCTTTGTTTGGCACGGATGCGGAGGCAGATGCGGATATTTATTTAATAGTGATTACGGATGCGGACGTGGATGCGGATGCGGATGTAAGAATTTATGCGGATGCTCCGGGGATGCGGATGCGGATACGGATATCCGATACATCCCTAATATATATATATATATATATATATATATATATACTGAGTCGCTGGAACAGAAAACTAGCTGCCCTGGGATCTCTTGTTACCCTGTTGAGTCTTATGCAAAGCTCCTTGAGGAACTTAGATGCGCTCTTTTTCCATGAGTATAAACAAGTATTGTTTGTTTTCTTGCAGGTGGTGGTTGAAATGATAAGTCTTCGGAGGCTTCTTTCTTTATTTGTGATAAACGTGAGGGTACACAGGCAGTGTGTTTGTGCCCATGGCCCCGAGGGCCATGCCCGCGAGGGAGAGAGGAGTAAGGCCTGTTTACTCTAGGAAGGCTGCTGAGAGAGTGAGAAGGGAATGTGGTGGAGCAGACTGAAGTGGGTATGGGCCTATAGGTGGCAGCACGAGCATGGCACGAAATATGAACTCAGCTGGCAGACAGCTTAGGCTGTCTATACAGACAGTACAGGCTGTCTACACTGCTCGGCAATGCACCCATGGTCGACCCTGACCATGACTGGCAGTAAAAAAAACTCAGTCTCTCTCTTGCAAGAACAGGGCACAGAATACAAAATGAAAACATACATACACACACAACCCACACATATAAAAGAGAGGAGCTTTACGACGACGTTTCGGCCCGACTTGGACCATTTACAAAGTCACACTAACACACAGAGACGGTGGAAGGGGTATTTATAGGCAGGCAGACAGGGGAGGGTACAAGAGAGTGGGGTAATAATGGAGTAAGTAGTGGAAGTGGTAGTAGTAGTAATAGTAGTAGTGGAGACAGTCATATTCTAGGAAAGGAGCACTGCAATGAGGCTAGCGGCCCGCAAGGGTGGGACGAGAACACAGAGGGAGGAAAGGCGAATAAAATAAAGGACAAATACAAGGCAAAAGAAAAGAAAGAAAGGAAAACCCATAGGAGAAAAAAAAAGATAAGGGGGAAGAGATGAAAGGGGAAGGAATCAGGTTAAGTCACGGGTGTTCTGAAGTTTAGAGCATTTAACAATGTAATGGGAGAGGAAAGCATCAACAGAGACAAAGCCAGGGCTAAGATTCATACAGGGAAAGTTGTGTATAAGGGAGGATTCAACCAGGCGGCGACTATGAAAGTTGGACGTAGGGTAGACAGTTTTAGCAGAAGACCAATCAATAGGATGACTGTGATCTCTGACATGACAGAAAAGAGCATTATTAGTGTCGGCAAGCCTAACACTATTTTTGTGCTCCTTGAGTCTGTCAGAAAGAGATCGGCCAGTTTCTCCGAAGTACTGAAGAGGACAGGAGGAGCAAGAAATAGAGTAGACACCAGGAGAATCTGTGGAGGGAGGGGAGGTATGAACTAGATTAGTGCGAAGAGTGTTAGTCTGACGAAAGGTAAGTTTGATGTCTAAGGAACAGAGAAAGTTGCTGAGATTAGAGAGACCAGAGATGTAGGGAAGGCAGAGGACTGGAGAGTTCTCAGGAGTAGAGGGTTTAGGAGAGAAGAAAGTCCGTTTGGCACGAGAGAAAGCAGAGTCTATGAAATGGGAAGGGTAGCCCAGGCGGGAAAATGAATTATGAAGAGTGGAAATTTCTGCTTCAAGAAACTGAGGATCACAAATGCGGAGAGCACGGAGAAAGAGGGAGATAAGAACATTCTTCTTGACAGAGGAGGCATGATAAGAGAAGTAATGAATGTACATGCCACTGTGCATAGGCTTGCTGTACACGGAGAAGGCAAAACCTGTAACTGAGCGGTGGACATGAACATCAAGGAAAAGAAGCAAAGAATTAGACTCCCAATCAGCTTTAAACTTAATGGAAGGGGCAAGATTATTAAGAGCATCAAGAAAAGGTTGGAAGAGACTTAAGTCATGAGGCCAAAGAGCAAAGCTGTCATCTACATAGCGGAGTCAGAGTGAAGGACGTACATCAATAGTGGGAAGAAGGACAGTCTCGAAGTATTCCATGTAAAGATTAGCAAGAACAGGAGATAGAGGAGAGCCCATAGCGACACCAAAGGTTTGAGAATAATATTTACCTTGAAAGGAAAAGGAGTCCACACAAAGGCGGATGAAAAAAAAAACTTCCTACAGAGAGGGAAGAAAAAAAAAGGTGTGCTTCGTGGTCTAAGGCAGTGAGTGTCAAGGAGCATCACTGCACGCCTTCCTGCGTCTGGACAGATACTGCAACAGAGGAGACATCCCTGCGGCTGAGCTGTGACGTAACAGGGTACGGTCTCCTCTGGAGTGGTGTAGCAGTCATCGTAGTAGTCACTGCTGGTGCCCTCGAGTGAGGCGTCGTCAGTAGTCGCAACATGGTAGGACATCTTCTGGCAAGCGACTCAGGAGGACATTTCTCAACTGGTGCTGTCGCTGGGGCTGTCACTGCTGGCGAGTGTGGAGTGAGTCATGGCAGAGACGACTCGGCGAAACATCTGGAGGGTGTAACACCATACACTTTACTGCAGTGAGTGGGCTAGCAGTCAAAGTGACATTATCTTTGTTCAGGCTGCTCACCGAAGCTGTAACACGAGGCTGACAGTCGCCTGCCGACAGGACAGGGCTACTGCGGCTTCAGTAGTGTCACTCTCCCGATAGTTGAAGTTACAGCAGAGGATGGTCTAAGCATCCCCAGACTGGTCATCTACATATAACTGCACTCTGAGGGTCAAAAGGTGAAGTGGAAATGAGTCTTGATGGGAGAATCGTCGCGGGTACGATTCAGCAGGGCATCACGAGTGGCGAACATAAATAGCTTTCTGTAGAATTGGCTCGGACGCTCGTAACTGACGCCTGAACTGACTGATGTCAGCTGTCAAGCACGCGGGTCACACTGGGTGACAAGTAACATGAGGAAATAACACAGGACACACGAAAACTGCACACACATACTGCACATGCGGTACAACATTGCTTACTAGCAAATGATGCTTTTCTGTGCAAAAATCCTCTCAGCCAATGAGAACACTGGCTGAGAGGAATCAATTTACAAACGACAAACTTCTCAAAAATAATGCAACAATTTGCTCACTGTGAAACTACAGCACTTGTGATATCATGTGGTGATATCAGGCGTGACGTCGTGAGGTGATGTCATGGGGTGACATCATGAGGTGACATTCTGGAGTGATGTCATGATGGATGTCATTAGGTCCTTCCTCCCTGGTGTATTGGAGATATGTATCAGCCAAAGTAGATGCACATGTGTAGTCCCACACCACCTGCTTGCCATCTGTCCAGGCTTGAAGGGTGATAACATCTGGATGCTTTTGGCTGCCAACAGATCTGCATAGTTAGGGTGGCTCCATTACTGCTGGGCATCCGACTGTTGTGAGGCTCATCTTGATAATGTTATTAACCTCTTCATGTCCTGCAATCTTTCCCTTGGATTTACAACTCACAAGACCATGGTGCCCGAATCGGTCTGCTGCTTCACTGCTACAAATACACCTGTGTTTGGCGAGAATAGGAGCGGCAAGTCGAAGAGCAACACCAATGCGGATGGTCTGTGGGTCGAGGCGTGTGCCAAGACTGGAGTTGGGAACAGCTAACAGAAAGTCCCCTGCATGAGGAGCTCTCACTGCAAGGAGGCGGGCTCTATCCTTCCCGGACACACTCTGAAGCATTGTTGAGGCTATATTCTCTACTATTGGGCCATCCCAATGCGACTGCTTGTAGTTGATGGGGGACCAGGCCTGGTTTCAGAGCCCGTTAGATTATATGTATATATATATATATATATATATATATATATATATATATATATATATATATATATATATATATATATATATACAGTGGTGACCTGTACTTAGCTCAGTGAGGACATGTCTAGTGTTCTGTTTGTGAATCTGAACCAAGATATCCTCTATTGAAAAACATTAAAATCAGCTTAAGGAGGAGCTTAGACTAGCTAAGCTCGAGATATGACAATTGACGGAGGAAAACAAGAGGATTCGTAGTAATCCTCCTGTTGTCTGTCCTCAGGTCAGGAGGTGAACCTGGACAGTTGCCAGGCAACATGGAACGAAGCTAAGTATCAAAAAGACTGATGGAGTGGCAGAAACAACGAAAAACCAGAAAACTACTTTGGAAACTTCAAACCCATTTTTTGAGCTACCCGACGAAAGTGGGTTATCTACTGGTAACGTCACAACGAGCACAAAGAAAGCATTGGCAGAGGAGGGTGGGTCAACATCCCTTGACACCCAAACGAAGACTATTCCAACGAAAGCCATCCCAATGAAGACCATTGAGAACGTCATGACAAACTCTGCCAGCGAAGGTAGGAACATTGTTTTAGTTAGGGACAATGAGGTTAAGTTTATGGATAGGTTTTTTTGTCTAAAAGATAGGAAGATGAGGCTGGGATGGACGATATTGTTAGCCATCTAGACGACACCATGAAGGGTAATGGGAGCAATAATATTATCCTACGTCTGTTGGCAGACATAGGAGTTAAGACCTGATTAGTATGTATAGGACAGCAATAGAGATAATTAGGAAGAAGGGTAGGAACCCAATGATATGTGGCATCTTGCCCAGGAGAGGTGTTGGAAATGAATGGTTGTCCAGGGCAATTGGTCTCAATTTCTGGCTAGACAAACACTGTAAGGAAAATGCAGTAACATTCATAGACAGCTGGGACCTCTTCCACGGCAGAAATGACATGTATGCCAGGGATGAGGTCCACTTATCTAGGTTTGGGGAGCACTGGCCAATGCAGTGGAGGGAGCTGTTAGGTCTTTAAACTAAAAATAGTTAGTGGAATGTTTTGTTGTGGAAAATCAATGAATTCTCAGTGTAGTGATAATGTGAGTTTTAGGGAAACCAGTTATAGGCAGAATGAGGTAGAGTTATTGGTGAATATTGGAAAGCCAGTGGCACTAGGTGACAAGGACAATAACAAGGATAGTGGAGGAAGAGAAATGAGCAGGAAGAGAAAAGAGAGAGGTTTTCTAAACATACATTATTCTAATAATAAGTTGAGATTAGTTGCAAGTGCAGGTAACATTAATGTTTTTGTCATAACTAAGACGTGGTTTTATACGAAAAAGCAGGACATGCCAGCTGAATGTCACATTCATGGTTTTAAAATGTTCCAAGTAGACAGAAGTATCAGAAAGAGGGATGGGGTGACACTTTATGACCGATATCGTTTAAATTGTTGCATAAAAACTGGTATAAAGTCTGAAACACATACTGAGTCTCTTTGGGTAGAATTTTCAGAGTGGCATGAAAAAATTATTTTAGGTGTGATATACCGTCCCCCAAACTTGGATAGGGACCAAGGGAGACTACTTTGGGAGAAAAATGTTAGGGTCATAAGGCACGATAACGTAGTAATTCTAGGTAACTCTAACTTTAGTCATATTGATTGGAATTCCTTGATTGGGAATTTAGAGTCTAATGACTTTTAAGAGGTGTTCAGGATTGTTTTTTAAAGCAGTTTGTTACAGAACCTACAAGAAAAAATAACCTGCTTGACTTGGTTCTGGCAAATAAAGAAACCCTTATTAATAATTTAGAAATTTCAGAGGAACTTGGCACAAGCGACCACAAATCGATTACCTGTAGCATTGAATGGAAGTATGATAGTAGGGATAAATCAGTAAAAGTACCAGATTTTCACTTAGCAGATTACAAAGGGATTAGAGAACAACTACCATCTGTGGACTGGGATAACGAACAGAGCTTTCAATATGAGAGCTTTCTAAACACTATATATGCTGCACAAAGAATGTTTATTCAATATAAAGAAATAAGATCGAATAGAAATGACACTAAATGGATGAATAATAGGCTCAAATTTCTTTTATTGCAGAAGAAAGGACTTTATAGGCGCATCAAAAGAGGTGAGGGTCATCTTATGAATCAATATATTGACATAAAGAGGGACGTTAAAAAGGGGATAAGAAAAGCTTAACGGGACTTTGAAATTAAAGTTTCTAGGTATTCGAAAACTAACCCAAAAGATTTTTTCCAGGTTTATAGAACAAAAGTTAGAGAAATGAAAGGTCCCCTTAAAATAACTCTGGGCATCTTACTGACAAGGAAAATGAAATGTGCTCGATTTTTTATAATTATTTTCTCTCAGTTTTCACACAGGAAGATACTAATAATATCCCAGAAATTAAATTTTTATAGTGGGCCTGAAGAAGATAAATTATGTAATACAACAGTCACTAGCGATATGGTTATCAAACAAGTAGACCGACTGAAAAAAAAAAAATTCCTGGGCCCTGATGAGTTTTTTTCAAGGGTTCTTAAGAAGTGCAAAATGGAAGAGATATATTTTTAATATATATCTTCAGACAGGTGTAGTGTCTGATATGTGTAAGATGGCCAATGCAATTCCTATTTTTAAAGCAGGGGACAAGTCGATAATGTCAAATTACCACCCAATAAGCCTCACCTCAATTGTAGGCAAATTACTATAATAATATAAGAAGCCATCTTGATAAGTACAGTTTGATTAATGATTGTGGAAACTTATTTGGTCACTCAAATTCCACAGGGTAAGTGAGCCGTACGAAACCTAAACATACCACGGATAGGTCCTCTGAGTATATGAACCCTCACATCCACCCAAACAAACTCACACTCACGAGTTGGCGAAGGTAGTGAGATTGCACATATTAATTGATAGATTTACTCTCCTAGGAAGGTCTAGGTAGGTTTGTACAGTTAGTAACTATCATTAGGATTATTGAGGCAACTTTAGGCCTTCAATAGGCGAACATTAGGTTATGTTAGCTAAGGAGAACTAGCAACCCAATGCTTGAATTAGGCGGGAGAGAGATACTAGCTCCTTCTTAGAATAGACACCATCGAAACAACACGCGCCGGAAACAGTAGCCTGGCAGCCCCACGTGTCTACCACCATTAGACCTGGGGAACTCGGAGGAGGCATCCCGAAGTACTGTGGATATCTTCCTCCATCCAGACCCACTACAGTAAGACAATACCTTTCTTTCTCTCAGTATCTGGCCAGTTTCCTGGGGAAAACGTGAGTGAGTTGAATTCTGGGTCTTGTACAGTCGGACGGTAGAAGACCAGTACGTATCAGTGTTCCCTCTTAAGTACAAGTGTCCCATACTGCTTAGATATTGCTTGGAGTTAGGGAATTCTGAGTTTCAGGCAGGACACTAATACCACTTGAATTCTTGCAGAATTATAGTCCTGACTGCATGTGATGATTTGAGAGACTAAGGCTTAGGAAGGTTGGAAGACCGAGAGACATTTTCTTCTCCTTCAAGTAAGTTAACCCCCTTTTTAGTCGTGCATGTAGGTGGGGAATTCTTGCAGCTGCAGTTATATGGAAATCTGTCCCATAAGCCACTTGTGAGCCTGAGAAGAGCAATCTCAGAGTGTCGGTGACAACAGTACTTGCCAGGGGGGCAGCTTACAAGGAGGCAGTTCTAAGACAAATTTCCAAAATGATACTTAGCATGGATTCACCAGGGGCCCTTCCGGCCTAACAAATTTACTAACTTTCTTCAGTAAAGCTTTTGAGGCTGTTGATCACGATAAAGAATTCGATATTGTTTATTTGGATTTCAGTAATAAAATAATAATAATAATAATAATAATAATAATAATAATAATAATAATAATAATAATAATAATAATAATAATAATAATAATAATAATAATAACAATAATTATATAATATCTTTATTTACTACGAGTACATGTACAAGGTATACAGACCATAGCTGACATCAATGACATGCTATTATTTTTTAGATTTTGCCACCGAAGTGGCTAGTTTATTGTGCACCCCATATCCATCCTGTGGACGGTAGCGCAAGAGCATATGGATACACAAAAGGACTAGGCACTAGGCCTCAAAGGGGTTAACAATTGTACATTTGGGTTTATATCTACATTTCAAGTATCTGTTACAAGCAAATTTAGGAAATTTGCTTAGTACAATTGGTATCTTATTTCATGAATAAGATATCTTGACATGTCACATAGTGTTCAAGACAGTGACCATATGCCTGATCACATAATTTGCATTTAGTTTGATCATCATCTGTGTCTCCCAAACTGCCAGAAGTACCTGTAGCCAAGCCTAAGTCTGGCCACTACAACATCAGTCAGTCTGTTCACATTGCAAGTTGCTCCATAAACATATTTATCTACGTTCATGTTATCATAGTGGGTTATAGATCTACTCAGGCTTCTATCTGCATTCCTATAGCTATCATTTTCATTATTTATTTCTCTCCTAATATTATTCCTAATGCTAGACACATATATACCAAAGTTATATTCTACATTCTCCTTATTGGTGCTCTTCTTGGCTAACATATATCAACTTTATCATGAAGGAGTAATCCAATGTGTGATGGAATCCATAGCAATTGTACAGTAATTCCTTTGTCCCGGATTTTTGAGTATCTATACCTGGCTTCTCCAATGAGCATGCTGTTAGTCATTATATGAGTCAAGAGCCTTCAATGATGACATAGAATCAGTAATGATGATAGAGTCAAGCTCAGTGTCATAAGTTAGCTTTAGTGCCATTAGGATTGCAAACAATTCAGTTTGCAGTGTAGACGCCCAGTTGTTAATTATTATGCCTAGTTCAAAAAAAATATTATTGTTCCTAACTAGGGAAGTAACAACCAGAGCAGATGCAGCCCTGCCAGAAGACTCCTGTTTAGATCTATAAGTGTATATAACTTGTGATAACTTATTACTACCAGCTAGGCGAGAAATTTCTTCTTGAGCAGTTGCTTTAACAAGTGATTTAAGGAAGGGATTACTAGCAATGAGCTTCTTGGGAGGGACTTGCAGGTATGTGATATTAAATGAACACATCTTCCATGGAGGGGTGAAATGCTCTTGTTGCCTACAGTGATACAATTCATGCAGGTTGTAAAACTTAATGTAATTGCATGTTTTCACAATCCATTTAGATCTGTGAGTATTTACTTCTAGACATTTAGTAAGATTCATTGTGACAGTGTCTGGTTCATTTCTTAACATTCTAATACCAAGTACAGTGTTATTCTCTACAATTTTATCACTGATACTAGTAATACCAAGCTACTATCAAACACCCAAACAACAACTTAAAGCGGTAAGATTGTCCCAAGCACATACACATACAAATAAAATGGATACAATACAAATAGACGGATCTCCACTTTAAGGAATTTATTAGTAGAATATACAGTAAAACAATCAATAAAATAAATCATGAAAACCTGTGTAGTCTGCAACCAAACAAACATGGATTACATGCAACTTCTGTGGTAAATGGAGCCATGCCCCTTGTGCAGGTATTCAGGAATCAACTACAAGCGATATTAAACCAGGGAAGTGTTTTTGGGTATGCCCAAATGAGACCGAACTGTGAAATAAAATCACATTGATATTAAAAGATGACAACATCAAACCGACCTTCATAAAAAAAATGACTGCATTCTATAACAGTTGGGAAAATAAAAAATCTGGGCCAGATGATGCTATCGCCCCTGCTACAAATGTTGTTCTGGTAGACAGAAACTGTAAGAATGGAGAAATAAATGATGGTGGCCTGAAGGGGGACAGGAGCTCTAGTGGGGAAACAGGTGTAGACAAGAACATACAAAAACCAAAGTTACAAACTAGCAATTCCACGGTAGATAGTAAACAAGGGGATGCCCCAATAGTGAAGATAAATTACCAGAAACAACTGATGAAGGCTCCATTGTTAGCACTAGTGCTGAAGATAGAAATGAGACAGGAAAACACGCACCAGTAGGGAATACAATAGGAAATACAGTCACAAAAAACCAAGGCAAACAGAAACCAGGCAGGCATGGAATATCTGGGAAAACAGATGGGACATGCAACTTTAACTACCCCAGAAAATGCCGAGCCCATATGACAACTGTAAAATGCAACCTCCCTTTCTGTAAGCTTTTCCACCCTGAAATGTGACAGTCTTCAGTTCAGGGAAGACAGTGCTATAACTTATATTGACAGGCACACCAACTAAAGGGTACAAGAAGATACAGAACATCCAGACCATGGGAAAACCTGGGTAGCCAAAGCCACTCCAGAGAGAGGGGTTTTTTAGTGCCAGGAAGGAAAAAAAGCTGGCAGGAAATGACAGAAATCGTACACCAACTACAATAATTTTTTGAGTGGAATCACAGTCAATGGCCTCCACTCCAGAACAACAGATATTAGTGCCAGGAAAAAAAGACCTCCCCCCCCCATACCACCAATACCACCAATCCGACGACATTCATCTTTACAAATATACAGGGTCTAAAGCCAGCGATGAACAACAAGGTACCTTACATCCGTGGACTGCTTTCAGAGTCAAATGCAATGTTTGCGGCTTTCACAGAGACTCACATAAAGGATCACTTGGACAATGAAATATGGATCCCGGGTACAACCTATACAGAAGTGACAGAGTGAACAGGCAAAAGGGGAGGGGGGTTGGCCTGTATATCACAGAGTCACTTATATGCTCAGAACTACTAAATGCCTCAAATGATGTAGTTGAAGTTTTAGCAGTAAAGATCGAGAATCAAAACCTGGTCATCGTGGTTGTATACAAGCCTCAGGATGCAACGTCCCAACAATTCCAGGAACAGCTTCTGAAAATTGACTACTGTCTGGAAAACCTTCCAGCTCCTGCCCCCAACATCTTGCTCCTGGTGGATTTCAACCTAAGGCACCTAAAATGGAGGAATATTGTAAATAATGTGGTAGCAGAGATAACACCAGGAGGCAGCTCAGATGAAAACTCGCACACACACGAGCTTTTAAATCTCTGCACCAAATTCACCTTAAACCAGCAAATAATAGAACCTACAAGATTGGAGAATATGCTGGACCTCATCTTCACTAACAATGATGATCTGATACGAAATGTCATCATATAAAAAACAATATACTCAGATCACAACATAATAAAGGTCCAGACATGCATGCGGGGAGCTCCAGACCGACAAAATGTGATCCGTCGCGAGGAAGTCTTCACCAAATTCAACTTCAATAACAAAAACATAAGGTGGGACCAAGTAAACCAAGTCCTAAATGATATAAACTGGGAAGATAGCCTAAGCATCAAGGATCCTAACCTATGTCTAGAACAAATTAACTCTGTGGCACTTGAGGTTTGCTAAAGGCAAATTCCCTTAAGGAAAAGGAGGAGAAGATGTAAACGAGAAAGAGAAAGGCGCTCCCTATACAGGCGAAGACAAAGAATAACTGAGAGGCTTCAAGAGGCCAATATATCTGAAATACGTAGGGAGACACTGGTCAGAGAAATAGCAAACATTGAACTAAAACTAAAGGAATCTTACAGAAATCAAGAAACGCGTGAAGAACGAAAAGCCATAAATGAAATTGAAAGAAACCCAAATTATTTCTTTTCTTATGCCAAATCAAAGTCGAGAACAACAACCAGTATTGGGCCCCTACTTAAACGGGATGGGTCCTACACAGATGACAGCAAGTAAATGAGTGAGTTCCTTAAATCCCAGAATGACTAAGTTTTTAGCGATCCACTAACCAGACTGAGAGTCGAAGACCTAAATGATTTTTTACGAGAGTGCCACAGAATTTGATAGACGCAAACCTTTCTGACATTATCCTGACGCCAAATGACTTCGAAAAGGCGATAAATGACATGCCTATGCACTCTTCCCCTGGCAAGACTCATGGAACTCCGTGTTCATCAAGAACTGCAAGAAGCCCCTATCACGTGTTTTTAACATCCTATGGAGAGGGAGCATGGACACTGGGGTCGTCCCACAGTTACTAAAAACAACAGACATAGCCCCACTCCACAAAAGGAGCAGTAAAGCAATAGCAAAGAACTACAGACCAATAGCGCTAACGTCCCATATCATAAAAATCTTTGAAAGGGTTCTAAGAAGCAAGACTGCCACTCATCTAGATAACCATCAATTACACAACCCAGGGCAGCATGGGTTTAGAGCAGGTCGCTATTGTCTGTCTCAAATACTGGACCACTACGACAAGGTCTTGGATGCTCTAGAAAACAAACAGAATGCAGATGTTATATACACAGACTTTGCAAAAGCCTTTGACAAGTGTGACCAATGGTGTAATAGCACACAAAATGCGTGATAAGTGAATAACAGGAAAAGTTGGTAGATGGATCTATAATTTCCTAACAAATAGAACACAAAGTGTAGTAGTCAACAGAGTAAAGTCTGAGGCGCTGCGATGAAAAGCTCTGTTCCACAAGGCACAGTACTTGCTCCCATCCTGTTCCTCATCCTCATATCGGAAATGTAGATAAATGGAAGGTTCTTATAAGTGCTAGGGAGTGTCCATAACCCTAGCACTTATAAGATAAATAACGTAGAACTTAGCCATACAGATTGCAAAAAGGACTTGGGGGTTATGGTAAGCAGCAACCTTGAACCAAGACAGCAATGCCTTAGAGTACGTAATAAGACAAACAGATTACTGGGATTTATAACAAGAAGTGTAAGCAGCAGAAGTCCAGCGGTTATATTACAGCTTTATACATAATTAGTAAGGCCTCACCTAGATTATGCAGCTCAGTTCTGGTCTCCATATTACAGAATGGATATAAATTCATTAGAAAACATTCAGCATAGAATGACTAAATTAATTCACAGCATTAGAAATCTTCCGTATGAAGAGAGATTGAAGTCTCTTAAATTACTTTCACTTGTAAGACGAAGAATGAGGGGAGACATGATCGAAGTGTACAAGTGGAAGATGGGTATTAACAAAGGGGATATAAATAAGGTCTTGAGGATAACTCTCCAAGAAAGAACCCTCAATAATGGATTTAAATTAGAAAAGTTTAGATTTAGAAAGGATATAGGAAAGTATTGGTTTGGAAATAGGGTAGTTGATGAGTGAAACAGTCTGCCTAGTAGGGTTATTGAAGCTAGGGCCTTGTGGTCTTAACAATTTCCTCCCATAGTAGTCTCCCTTGGTCCCTATTTAGTTTGGGGATGATATATCACTCCTAAAATCAATTTTTCATGCCCCTTTGAAAATTCTATCCAGACAGACTCTGTATGTGTTATTTCAGACTTTATACCCGTTTTTATGCAACAATTCAAACAATCTCGGACATACAGTGCCACCCCACCCCCCTTCCCGATACTTCTGTCTACTTGGAACAATTTAAAACCCTGGATGTGACATTCAGCAGGCATGTCGCGATTTTTCGAATTAAACCATGTCTCAGTTATGGCAAATACATCAATGTTACCTGCACTAGCAACTAATCTCAACTCGTCCATCTTATTCCTAACACTACGACTATTACTGTAATATATATTTAAAGACCCTCCTTTCTCTTTACCCTTCCTGCTCAATTCTGTTTTTCTACTATACTTATTACTGTTCTTGTCACCTAGTGCCACTGGCTTTCCAATGTCCACCTTATTCTGTCTATTACTAGTTCCCCTAGAATTCATAATATTACTACACTGGGACTTCACTGTTTTCCCCCCATAACCCATTCCACAAACTTTCTCTAGTTTAAAGCCCTAACAGCTCCCTCCACTGCAGTTGCCAGTGCCCCAACCCCAGACCTGATAAGTGAACCCCATCCCTGGCATATATGTCATTTCTGCCAATAGAAGAGGTCCCAG
>WNWK01047647.1:0-13847 GCA_009830355.1 Cherax destructor | reverse complement strand
CAATCTAAATTATCCATCTTATTCCACACTACGACTTTTTTTTATAATACATTTTTAAAGCCCTCCTTTCTCTTTCCCTTTGCTCCATTCTTTTTTCCACTATACATATTATTGCCCTTTTATTTTAAAATTTTTATATAAAAACCTAGATCTATTTTTCGACATTCAGTTTTTTCCCTTTCAAACCCCACCTCAATAACCCTTTTTAAAGTCCTAACCCCCTCAACGGGGTGGAAAACCCCCTCCCTGGAAAGTAACCCCCAAAAGAACAAAGAAAAAGAAAGGAGGAACACTGCAGCAGGCCGGGCCCATACAGGCAAGTCCTTCACAATCCCCCCCCTAACAAATTTTTAAACCCCAAATTTTTTCAATGCCCCCAAGAAAAACGACAATTCTCCCCCTCTAAATACTAAAACCAAACCCCCTCTCCTCATAATTTACCCAAACCCTAAATTTAAACTAAGGCCTTTCAAAACCCTACTAGGCAGACTTTCCCCTCATCAATACCATTTCCAAAAAATATTTTCTATACCCCTTTTAAATCAAAATCAAACTTGAATCCTTTTTGCGGGTTCTCTTTTGGGGGGAATATTCTCAAGACCTTTTTATACCTTTTTTAAATCCCTTTTTCCCGATACCTCGATCATGTCTCCCCTCATTTTTCGTCTTAAAGTGAATGAATTTAAGTCTTAATCTTTCTTCGAAAGGAAGATTTCTAATGCTATGTATTAATTTAGTCATTCTATGCTGAATGTTTTCTAACGAATTTATGCCATTCTGTAATATGGAGCCAAACACTCTAATCTAGGTGAGTTACTAATGATGTAAAAGCTGTAATATAACCTCTGGACTTCTGTTGCTAACACTTCTTGATATAAATCCCAGAAAATTATTTGCCTTATTACGTACGCTTGGCATTGCTGTCTTGGTTTAAAGGTTCCTTCCACCCCCCCCCAAGTCATTCTCCAATCTTTTGGCTAAGTTCTACGTTATTTAACTTAAATGCTTGGGTTAGGAAAACCCCCGATTTTTGCCTTTGCATTTATCTACATTGAACTGCATCTGCCCTTTTCGACCACAATTGGGGTTCTAAATCTTCCAAGTTCTATGACATCTATGTTTGAATCAATTTCCTACCTATCTTCGTGTCGTCGGCGAATTTGCTCATATCACTAAATTTTCCTCATCAAGGTCATTGATATATATTATAAATAAAAGGGGCCAAGCATCCCTGTGGAACACCACTTGTTAAATTTTATTCGGTTTAAAACCCCTTTATGCCCCTCTTTTCCTATTGGTGAGCCATGACTCGATCCATGAAAACCCCCCAATCCAACCCCTTTTTTAACAGTCTCTTTTGGTCCCCCTAAAAAAAACCTTTTAAAAAAAGGTCTAAAATACAATATCAATTTTTATGGATAACGCCTAAAAACTTTTAAAAGGGGTTAATAAATTAGATAGGGGGGAACGGCCCTCAAAAAACCCTTGGGGGGTATCATTAATCAAATTATGGTTATCTAGAGGCTTCTAATAATATAAAAAAAATTGTTAGAATTTGCCAAAAATTGAGTGGGGGCTTTTGGGGCGGAGTTTCGGTAGGTTTTTCCCCTTTAAAAAAATAAAATTTGCCTTTCCATATAAAAATTTCCCCCTGGGAAGAAAAAATTAAAAAAATGTTAATTTGGTTCCCCAAATTCCCCTTTTGCTTCCTTAAAGAACCCCAAAAAAAAACCCCATGGGCCCCGGCGTTTTTTTGTTTTTGGCCCATTTTCCCCAACCCCTTTTCGCAAGTGCTGTAAACATAATTTATCTTCTTCTGGGCCCTGTAAAAATTAATTTGGGATATTTTTTGTCTTCCTGTGTGAAAACCGGAGAAAATAATTATTAAAAATAGAGCACATATCATTCTCCCTTGTCAGTAAGATGCCCAAAGTTATTTTAAGGGGACCTATCTTATCCCTAACTTTTGTTCTATAAACCTGGAAAAAACTTTTGGGTTAGTTTTTGAATCCCTAGCCTTTAATTTCATAGTCCCGTTTAGCTTTTCTTATTCCCTTTTTAACGCCCCTCTTAATGTCAGGATACTGATTTATAAGATGACCCTCCCTTTTTTTCCCCTTAAATTCCTTTCTTCTGCCCTGGAAAATAAACACATAAGCAGTATAATGTGATCCTTTATTGACAACGTTTCGCCCACGCAGTGGCTTTATCGAAAGTCCAGACAGATCTACCTGGAAAATGAGCAACATAGAGATATATAAAAGGGTACAGTCAGGTGGAGAATGCTGGGTCAGATGGAAAAGCTGCATGTGAGTCTTAAAAGTAGTGGAAAACATAGTGTGACTTAAAGGACCTGCAGTGTACCATTCTTGGTTCTAGGTGGGATAGCGTTGAAGAAGTTTCTTCAACGACGGGCTTAAACATCTTCAACACCCCCAAGAAGACACTGCTGAAAAGAGATACATAGTCCTTCCCACCAACTCCATTTCCAAACAAGTTTCCAACATTTTTCTAAGATCATTCAGTATCCACCTCCACATCCACCACCATTAAGGACATTACCAGTAACAGACGGAAAAGCTTCAATCCACGGCAGGGGTATACACAATCCTTGTAATGGCTGCAGCAAATTATACGTTGGCGAAACACCCCAGAGACCTACAAACACGCATTTCAGAACACCAGTACGCGGCAGATCTGACGCTCAAGAAATGCCTGTGTTCAAAAAATTACACAACCATTTAATCAACTACAGAAACGCAAGACTCATCGCCAGAAAAGACAACACGCAATACCGAAGAATCCTAGAATCATCACTCATCTGTATGTCCAACAACTTTAACCAGAACAACGGCTTCTACAACATAGCTGAACCTATTGCCAAGAAACTTCTTCAACGCTATCCCACCTAGAACTCAAGAATGGTACACTGCAGGTCCTTTAAGTCACACTATGTTTTCACACTACTTTTAAGACTCACATGCAGCTTTCTCCATCTGACCCAGCATTCTCCACCTGACTGTACCCTATATATATCTCTATGTTCTCATTTTCCAGGTAGATCTGCTGTGACTCGATAAAGCCCACTGCGTGGGCGAACGTTGTCAATAAGGATCACATTATACTGCTTATGTGTTTATTTTTCCATTGTGTCGGTATTTTATACCATTTATTTCTTCTGCCCTAAAAGATATTTGAGCCTATTATTCATCCATTTTGGGTCATTTCTACTTGATCTAATTTCTTTTATACGGGATAAATGTTCTTTGGGCAGCCTGTATAGTGTTAAGAAAACTGTCATATTGATACCTCTCTTCTTCACCCCAGTCCACAGTTGATAAGTGTTCTCTAAGTCCATTATAATCTGCTAAGCGAAAATCTGGAACCATTACTGAATTATCCCTACTATCATACATCCATTCAATGCTAAAGGTAATTGACTTGTGGTCGCTTGAGGGGTTCCTCTGTAATTTCTAAATATTAACAAGGGTTTCCTTGCTTGCCAGAACCAAGTCAAGTAGGTTATTTCCCCTTGTAGGTTCTGTTACAAACTGCTTCAAAAGCAATCATGAACTACTTCTAAAAAGTCGTTAGATTCTAAATTCCCTGTCATGAAATTCCAATCAATCTGACTAAAGTTAAAGTCCCCTAGGAATTACTACGTTATCGTGTCTTGTGGCCTTAAAATTTCCTCCCAAAGTAGTCTCCCTTGTTCCTCATCTAAGTTTGGAGGTCGGTAAATCACGCCTAAAATCAATTTTTCACACCCCTCTGAAAATTCTATCCAGACAGACTCTGTATGTGTTAATTCAGACTTTATACCCGTTTTTATGCAACAATTTAAATGATCACGGACATAGAGTGCCACCCCACCCCTTTCCCGATACTTCTGTCTACTTGGAACAATTTAAAACCCTGAATGTGACATTCGGCAGGCAAGTCCCGATTTTTTTATATTAAACCATGTCTCAGTTATTGCAAAAACATCAATATTACCCGTACTTGCAACTAATCTCAACTCGTCCATCTTATTCCTAGCACTACGACTATTGGTGTAATATATATTTAGAGACCCTCCTTTTCTTTTACCCTTCCTGCTCATCTCTGTTTTTCCACTATACCTATTACTGTCCTTGTCATCTAGTGTCACTAGCTTTCCACTATCCACCTTATTCTGCCTATTACTAGTTCTCCTACAACTTATAATATTACTACATGGGACTTCTCTGTTTTCCTCCCAAAACCCATACCACTAACTATTTGTTAAATTTGACACATATGCAACACTTGGGTATCTTTATTGAGAAACGTTTCGCCACACAGTGGCTTCATCAGTCAATACAAAGTAGAAAGGTGTAAGGAGAGGAGGAGTTTGAGTTATCAGTCCCTCGGCCTGGAGTCGATGTGTTCAGTCCATCAATCTTGTTAGAAGTGTAGCACAAGGCCGTAGAGGTGGCTTATATGCTGTAATCAGGTGAGATGAAGCAGGAGGAGGCAGGTCATAGTGGTATCAACCACTAGTCGAAGTAAGTCCTTGTCCAAAGGTTTGGACAAATGTTGAAGAATCCCTTTGTATCAAGATCCCAAGAAGTTGCTGTGTCAGACAGGATGTAGATGAATGGTTCAGAGAACCGACAAGTTGTTAAATTTGACACATATGCAACACTTGGGTATCTTTATTGAGGAAACGTTTCGCCACACAGTGGCTTCATCAGTCCTGTCTGACACAGCAACTTCTTGGGATCTTGATACAAAGGGATTCTTCAACATTTGTCCAAACCTTTGGACAGGACTTACTCGACTAGTGGTTGATCCACTATGACTGCCTCCTCCTGCTCATCTCACCTGATTACAGCATATAAGCCACCTCTACGGCCTTGTGCTCACTTCTAACAAGTTGATGGACTGACACATCGACTCCGGGCCCGAGACTGAACCTCAAACTCCTCCTCTCCTTACACCTTTCTACTTTGTATTGACTGATGAAGCCACTGTGTGGCAAACTTTCCTCAATAAATACCCAATGTTCATATGTGTCAAATTTAACAACTTGTCGGTTCTCTGAACCATTCATCTACACTAACTATTTCTAGTTTAAAGCCCTAACAGCTCCCTCCACTGCAGTTGCCAGTGCCCCCACCCCAGACCTGGATAAGTGAACCCCATCCCTGGCATACATGTCATTTCTGCCATAGAAGAGGTCCCAGTTGTCAATGAATGTTACTGAATTTTCCTTACAGTATTTGTCCATCCCTGGCATACATGTCATTTCGGCCATAGAAGTGGTCCCAGTTGCAAATGAATGGTACTGCATTATCCTTACAGTGTTTGTCCAGCCAGCAATTGACACCAATTTAAATTGGATAAATTTAGATTTAGAAAGGACATAGGCAAGTACTGGTTTTCGAACAGAGTTGTAGATGCGTGGAACAATCTTCCGATTAGGGTGATAGAGGCTAGGACCTTGGGTGGCTTTAAAAAGAGATTGGACAAATATATGAGTGGGAGGGGCTGGGTTTGATTAGTGTCGTGAGTACAGGAGTAAATTCTTAGGTAGTGGTGGTTTTGATAAGGACCTGCCTTGTATGGGCCAGTAGGCCTTCTGCAGTGTTCCTCCATTCTTATGTTCTTATGTTCTTAAACAACATAAATATAGCATTAGAACTGGACAAGATTCTAATGCTCTATTTATTCATGTGAGAGATTTTAACCATCCAATTGATTTTCAAAATGCTGAGAAGGTTGTATCAAGCAAGTCCATGGTTGAAAGGAATATAATAGAATCATGTTTCATAAAAAGCAGTTTTGAAAATAATATGAATATTTCTTTTGGTTTATATAAATTGGATTCATTTATAATTAATAAAATTTGGGAAAAAGTTAATGATAAATTGGACTAATCTTAATTCTTGGGAAGAGTTTCAGGTCCTTTCTTATGTTCCTCTTCACAGAGTCGTGCGTTGTTACGCTACTGTGAGGTGTAGTCTTTGATAGTGTGATGTGACTGTGAGGTGTAGTCTTGCCCCTTATATAAGCCTTCTTGTCATGTTTCCTTTTATAGTTCCTTGATAATGTGAGTAGTCACGAAAGCGCTTGGAATTCCTCTATTTTTTCATAGTGGTTGTCTTGCATATTTTGATATCACCTGTTTACTGTGATCTTTTGCACACACACACACACACACACACACACACACATAATATATATATATATATATATATATATATATATATATATATATATATATATATATATATATATATATATATATATATATATATATATATATATATGTCCTGCCGATTGGTAAAACTGGTCAATTAGAAAGACCTTAATGCATGAGAGGTAATGGGAGCAATCCTATTATCTGTCTCAGTGCTGGAGGCAACGATGTTGGCAGACGTAGGAGTGAGGAGCTGATTAGCAGCTATAGGTCAGCAATAGACAGAATTAGGAAGAAGGGTGGGAACCCTGTCATATGTGGAATTTTGCCAAGGAGAGGAGTTGGAAATGAATGGTTGTCCAGGGCAATTGGTGTCAATTGCTGGCTAGACAAATACTGTAAGGAAAATGCAGTAACATTCATTGACAACTGGGACCTCTTCTATGGCAGAAATGACATGTATGCCAGGGATGGGGTTCATTTATCTAGGTCTGGGGTGGGGGCACTGACAACTGCAGTGGAGGGAGCTGTTAGGGCTTTAAACTAGAAAAAGTTAGTGGTATGGGTTATGGGGGGAAAACAGTGAAGTCCCAGTGTAGTAATGTTATAAATTCTAGGGGAACTAGTAATAGGCATAATAAGGTGGATATTGGAAAGCCAGTGGCACTAGGTGACAAGGACAGTAATAGGTATAAGGGAAAAACAGAAATGAGCAGGAAGGGTAAAGAGAAAGGAGGGTCTTTAAGTGTATATTACAATAATAGTCGTAGTGCTAGGAATAAGATGGACGAGTTGAGAGTAGTTGCAAGTACAGGTAATATTGATGTTTTTGCAATAACTGAAACATGGTTTAATATGAAAAATCGGGACTTGCCTGCCGAATGTCACATTCAGGGTTTTAAATTGTTCCAAGTAGACAGAAGTATCGGGAAGGGGGGTGGGGTGGCACTCTATGTCCGTGATCATTTAAATTGTTGTATAAAAATGGGTATAAATATTAGAATCAATTATAGCTGATATTATCAGAAGTCACCTTGAAGAACATAATTTGATTAATGAATCTCAGCATGGGTTTACGAGAGGTCGTTCCTGCCTGACAAATTTACTGACGTTTTTCAATAAAACATTTGAGGCAGTAGACAGTGATAAAGAATATGATATAGTTTACTTGGATTTCAGTAAGGCCTTCGATAGAGTACCTCACAAGAGACTCTTAAGAAAGGTGGCAGCTCATGGTATAGGAGGTAAAGTTCTAGCATGGATAGAGGCATGGCTTACCAATAGAAAGCAGAGAGTTTCCATTAATGGGGTCAAATCTGAATGGGGATTTGTCACTAGTGGCGTTCCACAAGGATCAGTTTTGGGCCCATTGTTGTTCATAATTTACATAAATGACCTTGATGAAGGAATTGCAAGTGACATGAGTAAATTTGCTGATGATACAAAAATAGGCCGTATAATTCATTCTGAGGAGGATAACAGTGAACTCCAGGAGGATTTGGATAAATTAATGTCTTGGTCTGAAAAGTGGCAGATGAAGTTCAATGTGGACAAGTGTAAGGTGCTAGTCGTTGGTAATGAAAATATCCCTCGAATTTATAAACTAGGTGAAGTTGAGCTTGATCATACAGAATGTGAAAAAGACTTGGGAGTCATGGTAAGCAGAAATCTAAAGCCAAGACAACAGTGCCTAAGTGTGCGCAATAAGGCTAACAGATTACTAGGATTTATTTCAAGAAGTATAAGCAACAGAAGTCCAAAAGTTATTTTACAGCTCTATACATCACTAGTGAGACCTCATTTGGATTATGCAGCTCAGTTTTGGTCTCCTTACTACAGGATGGATATAGATTCATTGGAGAACATACAAAGAAGAATGACTAAAATGATTTACAGTATAAGAAATCTCCCGTATGAAGATAGACTTAGAGCATTGAATCTCCACTCTCTGGAGAGACGTAGAATGAGGGGAGATATCATCGAGGTGTACAAGTGGATGATGGGCATAAACAAAGGATAGACAAATATTTTATGCTGGAGGTTGAAATATAGAAGGCCTGTAGGAGTATTCCACATCTACGATGTGCTTGTGTTGAATTAGCAGGAGAGACTATGTGATGGTATGGTTAACTGTTTTCAGGAGGATTCTTGCTAAGACTTCAGAGATGGTGAAGCTGCCTTTGTTTTGTTTAATTGTGTTAGAAACAGAGATAAGTGCTGATTCAAGGCGCAAATGCTTTGAATCAGCACTTATCTCTGTTTCTAACACAATTAAACAAAACAAAGGCAGCTTCACCATCTCTGAAGTCTTAGCAAGAATCCTCCTGAAAACAGTTAACCATACCATCACATAGTCTCTCCTGCTAATTCAACACAAGCACATCGTAGATGTGGAACACTCCTACAGGCCTTCTATATTTCAACCTCCAGCATAAAATAAACAAAAGAGATATTAATAAAATACTGAGGATATCGAATCAAGTAAGAACGAGAAATAACGGATTTAAATTGGATAAATTTAGATTTAGAAAGGACATAGGCAAGTACTGGTTTTCGAACAGAGTTGTAGATGCGTGGAACAATCTTCCGAGTAGGGTGATAGAGGCTAGGACCTTGGGTGGATTTAAAAAGAGATTGGACAAATATATGAGTGGGAGGGGCTTGGTTTGATTGGTGTCGTGGGTGCAGGAGTAAATTCTTAGGTAGTGGTGGTTTTGATAAGGACCTGCCTTGTATGGGCCAGTAGGCCTTCTGCAGTGTTCCTCCATTCTTATGTTCTTATACAGAGTCTGTCTGGATAGAATTTTCAGAGGGGCATGAAAAATTGATTTTTGGTGTGATATACCGTCCCCCAAACTTAGATAGGGACCAAGGGAGACTACTATGGGAGGAAATGTTAAGGCCACAATGCACGATAATGTAGTTATTCTGGGTGACTTCAACTTTAGTCAAATTGATTGGAATTTTTTGACTGGGAATTTAGAATCTAACGATTTCTTAGAAGTAGTTCAAGATTGTTTTTTGAAGCAGTTTGTGACAGAACCTACAAGGGGAAATAATCTGCTTGACTTAGTTCTGGCAAACAAGGAAACCCTTGTTAATAATTTAGAAATTACAGAGGAACTCGGCGCAAGCGACCACAAATCAATTACCTTTGGCATTGAATGGAAGTTTCATAGTAGGAATAACTCAGTAACGGTCCCAGATTTTCGCTTAGCAGATTACAATGGACTTAGAGAACACTTATCATCTGTGGACTGGGGTAATGAAGAGAGCTATCAATATGACAGTTTTCTGAACACTATACATGCTGCCCAAAGAACATTTATCCCATATAAAGAAATTAGATCGAATAGAAATGACCCAAAATGGATGAATAATAGGCTCAAATATCTTTTAGGGCAGAAGAAAGGAATTTATAGGCGTATCAAAAGAGGTGAAGGTCATCTTACGAATCAGTATATTGACATTAAGAGGGACGTTAAAAAGGGGATAAGAAAAGCTAAGCGGACTACGAAATTAAAGTTGCTAGGGATTCGAAAACTAACCCAAAAGTTTTTCCAGGTGTATAGAACAAAAGTTAGAGATAAGATAGGTCCCCTTAAAAATAATTATGGGTATCTTACTGACAAAGAGAATGAAATGTGCTCTATTTTTAATAATTATTTTCTCTCGGTTTTCACTCAGGAAGACACTAATAATATCCCAAGAATTAGGTATTTTAGTGGGCCTGAAGAAGATAAATTATGTAGTATCACAGTCACTAGCGAAATGGTTATCAAACAGACAGACCGTTTGAAGCAAAATAAATCGCCAGGCCCTGATGAGCTTTTTCAAGGGTTCTTAAGGAATGCAAAATTGAACTCTGTGAACCCTTAACTAACATTTTTAACCTATCTCTTCAAACAGGTGTAGTGTCTGATACGTGGAAGATGGCTAATGTAATTCCTATTTTTAAAGCAGGGGACAAGTCGTTACCATCAAATTACCGCCCAATAAGTCTAACATCAATTGTAGGCAAATTAAAACCCCCCCCCTTTTTGTCCAATCTCTTTTTAAAGCCACCCAAGGTCCACCTCTATCACAGTACTGGAAGATTTTCCACGCATCTACAACTCTGTTCGAAAACCGTACTTGCCTTGTCCTTTCTAAATCAAAATTTATCCAATTTTCCGTTATTTCTCGTTCTTATTTGGGTTCGATATCCTCGTATTTTATTAATATCTCCTTTGTTTTGCCCATCATCCACTTGTACACCTCATATTCTCCTCATTCCCTCTCCAAGGGGGGATTCAACGCTCTAAGTCTATCTTCCGGGGATTTTTATACTGTAAATCATTTTGTCATTCTTCGTAGTTCTCCAAGAAATATCCATCCGTAGTAAGGGACCAAAACTAGCTGATAATCCAAATGAGGTCTCACTAGTGATGTATAGAGCTGAAAAAAAAATTTTGGACTTCTGTTGCTTATACTTTTGAAATAAATCCTAGTAATCTGTTACCCTTTTTTGCGAATTAGGCACTGTTGTCTTGGTTTTAGATTTCTGCTTCCCATGACTCCCAAGTTTTTTCACATTCTGTATGATCAAGCTCAACTTCACCTAGTTTATAAATTGAGGGATATTTTCATTACCAACAAAAAAGCCCTTTTTACACTTGTCCACATTGAACTTCATCTGCCACTTTTCAGCCCAAGACATTAATTTATCCAAATCCTCCTGGAGTTCACTGTTATCCTCCTCAGAATGAATTATACGGCCTATTTTTATCATCAGAAATTTACCATGTCACTTGCAATTCCTTCATCAAGGTCATTAATGAAAATTTATGAACAAAAAGGGGGGCCCAAAACTGCCCCCTTGTGGAACGCCACTAGTGACAAACCCCTTCAGATTTGACCCCATTAATGGAAACTCTCTTTTTTATTGGTAAGCCATGCCTCTATCCTTAGAACTTTACCCCTTTTTCCCCATGAGCTGCCACCTTTTTTAAGAGTCTTTGGGGGAGGTACTCTATCGAAGGCCTTACTGAAATCCAAGTAAACTATATCATATTTTTATCACTGTCTACTGCCTCAAATGTTTTATTAAAACGTCAGTAAATTTGTCAGGCGGGGGAACGCCCCCTTTTGAAAAAACCCCCGGAGATTCATTAACAAATTATGTTTTTTCAAGGTGACTTCTGATAATATCAGCTATAATTGATTCTAATAATTTGCCTACTATAGACGTGGGGGGTTATTGGACGGTAATTTTATGGAATGGACTTATCCCCGATTTGAATATAGGAACTACATTAGCTATCTTCCACATCTCTGGCAAACACCAGTTAGGGTGGACGTTTAAAAAAAATTCGTTAATGGCGACAAGTTCCTTTTTTTATTCTTTAAGACCCGGGGAAAAAAACTCGTCGGGTCCCGACTTTTTTTTGCTTCAGTTTATCTATCTGTTTGATAACCATGCCCTGTGACAGTAATATTAGTTAATTTGAATTCTTCGGGGAAATGAATAATTGTTAATTTCTGGGAATCTCATTTACGTCTTCTTGAAAGACTAAAAAAAAATAGTCATTAAATAGAGAACACATTTCCAGTTCGTTATCCGTCAGCTGTCCATTCCCAATTTTCAGAGGTCCTCCTTTTCCTCACCTTCGTCCTGTACACTTGAAAAACCCCTTTTTTGGATTAGTTTTGATTCATTAGAACCTTTAATTCATAGTAAGTTTAGCCTTTCAAACCCCCCTTTACTTTTTTTCAACTAAAAAATTTGGTCAATAAGGTTAATTTTCCCTTTTTTGATGGCCTAAAATTCCTCTTTTCTCCCAATAAATGTTTTACCCTCCTGTTAATCCTTTGGGGGACGTTATTATTTGCCTAAATTTTCTGGGAATAAAATACTTGTGCACGTTTAAATTATTAAGAAACAAATAAAAAAACGCAGATCCCATCGAATCGTTGCGATTACCCCAGTCGAGATTAGACAGGTGTTCCTTAAGCCAAAATTAACCGGCAGAAAAAAAATCAGGAATTTTTACCGTATTATCCCATTTCGTACTCCCATGTAATATTAAAAGTAATGGATTTGTGATCTTTTAGCTCCAAGCTCTTCAGTGATTCCAGATTATTTACAAAGTTTCTTTATTTGACAAGCAGGTCGAGCAAATTATTACCTCGGAGGCCCGTCACACACGCTTCAGAAAACAGCCCGGGGAACTATTTCCAAAAGTCAGGGGCCCGGATTACCGGTCGAAGTCCAGTCAATTTGCAAAGGGGTTAAAATCCCCTACTAACACTGGGGTTATTGTGCCTAAACCCCTAAAATTTCGTCCCAAAAAAAGTCTCCCCATCGTGATCCAAGCCGGGAGGTCGGAATTACACCTAGAATCAGTTTTTCTTGACCTTTTAAAAAATCTACCCAAACAGATTCTGTTAATGATCCATCTATTTTTATGCCTGTTTTTATGCAGCAATTTATATTTTCTCGTACATACAATGCAACTCCACCCCTTTCCCTTATATCTATCTACAGGGAAACAACTTAAACCCCTGAATATGACACTCAGCAATCATATCCCGACTTTTTGGATTATACCATGTTTCAGTTATTGCAATGACATCAAAGTTCCCAGCACATGCTACCAAAGTAATTGTTAATTTTTTTCGGGTTTTTGACAGTTAGTTAAAAACATTGATATGTATCTTCTTGTAAACCCTTTTTAGCTTTTGTTTTACACAATTTCTGTTCCCATCAACCCTTTTCACTCGTTACTTTATTGTTATGATTTATGAATCAAAGCCTGGGGAACAATATTTTTTGGGCCCCATTATTTACCATTCCTAAACCCATACCTCTTTTAATAATCCCAGTTTAAAGCCCTAACAAATCCTCAACTGAGCTAGAGAGAAATTCTACACCCCCCCTGGAAAAGAACCCCATCCCCATACATGTAAAATTTGGGCCCAAAAGGGTCCCAGTTGTTAATGAATGGGACTGCATTATCCAAGTGTTTGTCCAGCCAGCAATTTATACCAACCCCCGGCAGCCATTTTTTTTCCAACACCCCCTTTTTGGCAAAAAACCCAAAAACAGGGCTCCCTCCCCCTTTTCCTAATGATGTCTATTGCTGCCTTATACCACAATTAAATCCTCACTTCTACGCTTGAACATCATTGCCTCCCACTGAGGCAGATAAAGGGTTTATCCCATTACCATGCATGATGTTGTCAAGCGGTAACAATGTCTTCCATCCCAGCCCCAGGGGGAAACAAACCCCCCGTCTCCTACTCCTATCTTTCAAGCAGGGGAAGGCCCATATATCTAACTTGGCTATCCCCCAACAACAATGTTTTTTCCCCCTTTTTTGGGACAGTTCGTCGGGAGGTTTTCCCGAAATCACTCCATTCGTCTGGGGAAACAGAAAAAAGGGTTCGGGGAATTTCCACAGCAGTCTCTTTCTTCTTCGCGTTCTACCTCCATTCGCCTTTTTGATCTTCAAATTTGCCCATGCTGTCCGGCCCTGCCCAGGTTACCTTCTTGACCTGAGGACTCACAACAGGGGGGCTACTACGAATCCTCTTGTTTTCCTCCGTCAACCCCCCTATCTCAAAATTCGCTACCCTCAATTCCTTTCTGCTGGTAAAGTTGCTCAATAGGGGGCATCTTGATTCAGTCCACAGGGGGGACACT
>WNWK01047646.1:0-13848 GCA_009830355.1 Cherax destructor | reverse complement strand
GTAAAATTGTCAATTAGCAAGAACTCATTTAAAATTAAGCGCTTTCTAAAAATTTCTCTTATACATTTAAAAATATTTATTTTTCATTTATGTTAATGTAAAAATGAATGATTTTGGACCAAAAGCACCTTAGAAAACTAACCTAACCTTATAATAATCCAACTAAATGTATTTTAGATAAGTTTGCAATACATTAATAATACACAAACACAATGAAATATATTTTATTCCTTAGGTTCAGAGTAATTTTGGGACATTCGTCATAAACAAATTTTCGCTTGCCTTATTCGGCAAGAAGAGCGTTGCTATTTAATCCAAAATATTACCTATTCGCACACACACACACACACACACACACACACATATATATGTATATATATATGTATATATATATATATATATATATATATATATATATATATATATATATATATATATATATATATATATATATATATATATATATATATAACATACATATCTTCATGCCCATGATGCCCTGTATCTCCTCACAAGGTGTCTTACTCTGCCAAGACTCACTTCCTGTGGTGCGCACCCTCTTTTGATAACCCAACACTCAATATGACGCAATCCTTAGATCAATCTTTAAGAAGGCAATGAATCTGTCGCTGGAAGATCGACAATGGGATCAGACAACCCTCCCAGTGCGACTGGGAGGTATAGGGTGCACAAAGCAGGCACCTTTACCTGCATTTCTGTATTCATGTTTCGATTCCAGTGGATTAGTCAAGAAGATTGTCCCTGAACGTTTGAGAGACGCGGTAGGAGCTCAAGACCCCAGGTTCATTGAAGCAACTGTGCGGTGGGACATCTTTGCAGACTCCCTCAGTAGACCAGCTCCTCCCAAAGAGCACAAACAGTCCCACTGGGACAAACAGATCATGGACAAAATCGCCAACCTAATTCTCACCAACGCTTCAGGAAAGGACAAAGCTCGTATCATAGCGGTGAAAGCACCTCATTCAGGGGATTTCCTTCTAGCTGTTACCAATTCCTCCCTGTTCACTCGATTCGACCCACAGGCCATTCGGATTGGTGTTGCTCTTTACCTAGCCGTGAGTATGGGACGGCTAGTTGCCAAAGCAACAGTAAGAAACATTCGCCTAGAAGCTGCCAGTTTACTCCAGCCACACCAACTGGGCTTTGGGGTCTCTCAAGGCAGTGAAGCCGCAGCTCATGCGGCAAGGGCCTACATCAGGGACCTACCAGAAGACAAGGCCGTAGTCAAACTTGATTTTAGAAATGCCTTTAATATGGTGAAGAGAGATTTGGTCTTGCCAGCCGTTCGGGTTCGGTTCCTCAGTCTCTTTCCCTTCATTTCAGCTGGCTACAGCAAACCCTCGACTCTTTTGTTTGGTGAACATGAAATTCCCTCATCTGAGGGTGTTCAGCAGGGTGACCCACTCGTTCCACTTCTCTTCTGTTTTGTAGTAAGAGAACTAACTTCCAGCCTACGCAGCGAGCTCAACATCTGGTACCTGGATGATGGCACTCTGGCGGGTACTGGGGAGTCCCTGTCAGAGGCTCTACAACGGATAAAGACGCAGGGAGAAGCCTTAGGAATCATCCTCAATCCCTCAAAGTGTGAAATCATCACAACAAACTAGGAAATAATCAATGCGGTCGAACAATCCTCCCAGAAGTCACTACTACCACTCCATCCAACAATACCCTCCTGGAAGCACCGCTGGGTCACCAGGCCATCGACACGGTCCACAAGGACCGTGGAGGAGAGAATAAGTGATTTTGATGCCCATGATGCCCTGTATCTCCTCACAAGGTGTCTTACTATGCCAAGACTCACTTCTTGAGGTGCGCACCCTCTTTTGACAACCCAACACTTGACGAGTATGACGCACACCTGAGATCAACCTTTAAGAAGGCACTGAATCTGTCACTAGAGGATCGGCAATGGGAGCAGGCAACCCTCCCAGTGCGACTGGGAGGTGTAGGGGTGCGCAAAGCAACGCAGGTAGCTTTACCCGCATTTCTGTCATCGTGTTTGGCCTCCTGTGGATTAGTCAAGAAGATTGTCCCTGAGAGGTGTGGTGGGAGCTCAAGACCCCAGGTTCATTGAAGCAGCCGTGCGGTGGGACATCCTGGCAGACTCCTCCAGTAGATCAGCTCCTCCAAAAGAGCACAAGCAGTCCCACTGGGACAAACCGATCATGGAAACAATTACCAACACAATGCTCACCAACGCTTCAGGAAAGGACAAAGCTCGTCTCCTAGCGGTGAAGGCACCACACTCAGGAGATTTCCTTCTAGCTGTTCCCAATTCCTCTCTGGGGACTCGACTCGACCCACAGGCCATTCGGATTGGTGTTGCTCTTTGCCTAGCCGCCCCAATACTCACCGAACATAGGTGTATTTGCGGCAGGGCGACGGCTGATCAATTCGGACTTCATGGTCTCGTGTGTCACACATCAGAAGGGAAGTATGCTAGACATGAGGAGGTCAATGACGTCATAAAGAGAAGCTTCGCCACAGCCCGTTGCCCAGCTCAACGGGAACCCCAAGTGCAGAGGTCTGATGGAAGTCAAAAGCGTCCTGATGGAGCCACTATGCTACCCTGGAAGGATGGTAAGCAGATTGCTTGGGACTTCACCTGTGCTACCACAATGGCAGACACCTACTTGCCTTACTCCGTAGCCGAAGGGGGAGGAGCTGCCAGCTACAGGGAGATCCAGAAGACTCGCAAATATGAAGGCCTTTCCCCTTGCTTTAACTTCATCCCAATAGGGTTGGAGACCCTTGGAGCATGGGGCAAGTGTGCTCTAAAGTTTCTCAAAGAGCTGGATGAAAAACTCATCATAGAAACCAAGGACCACAGGGCGACCAGCTTCCTCTTTCAGAGACTCAGTGTTGCGATCCAGAGGGGAAATGCCTGCAGCATTCTGGGGTGAAGCTGGACGAAGTATTTGACATGTAGCTCTGAGTTGTTATCTATATTGTTCTACTCCCTATTGTATTCTTGTCAATGTATTTTGTCAATGTATTTTGTCTTGAAATAAAGTTTATACACATTTAAAACATGGGGTGGTAGGGAAGTGGAATATTCAAATGGCTTCAGAAAGAAATCTAAATATTCTTCCTTGAAGCCTTTTATCCACTTCTCGAGGCTATGGGTCCACAATTTACACCTGAGGTGGACCTCATCTTATATATATATATATATATATATATATATATATATATATATATATATATATATATATATATATATATATATATATATATATATACACTAAAATACACAGCACAGAATACTCACAAACTTCATTGTGGAGAACTGATGATTGCCTGTGTCCTCTGAGGTTTGGGTCTTCTTTATATACCAACAACTGCGAGATGGATGTCGGCAGGAAGGATTTATGTTACAATAAGTGCGTCAGTCTCTCGTCAGCGCATGTGCTCAGAATTTAAGAAAAACTTGCCATGAATTAAAAAAACACCAACTTTAGAATGGTATTGATCATGTCGTATGTGGTCACTTTTTTCTCTCGTGAACTAAAGGTTTCTGGTTTAAGTGATGTTTGCTGGATACATTGTATTAACAGAAAATAATGATTTTAAATAAAAGAAAACAACGGTAAAATATAAAATGATTGAAAATGTATTATTTTTAAGCAGTTTTATAGCTTGTTATAGTACTATCAATTTCCATTGATTATTATAGTATCTATATTTTGTATTATGTAATTATTCATTTACTTAGTGACGAATAATGTCACATTTATGATGTACAAAAAGATTAACAAAATTTCATTAGTAAGTCAGAATCATAATTTAATTAGCTATTTTTTCCTGAATTTCCTCTACACAAAGGTGTCACATCCCTTTACCAGCCCGACGAGCTGCACCAACACAACATATCTTCTCGCTATGATTAAATTTAGATTTTGCCGTCGATGAGGGAAGCGTATTGTGTATCTCATATAAATCATGTTGACGGTAGCTCCTAGTTTATTGTGCACCTCATATACATTCTGTGGACGGAAGATACTGTATTATTGTGCACTCCATATCCATCCTGTGGGCTGTAGCTTCTAGTTTATTGTGCACTCTATAACCATCAAGTGAAGGGTAGTGTACGAACATATGGATCTACAAGAGGGCCAGGAAGGTGGCCACAAAAAGTTTAACAGATGTTCATGTAGACCCATATTTACATATAGATTATCCGTTATTTGCCACTTTAGTATAATAGCTTAAAATGTCGGGTGTCCTACTATAATATATGTGCTACTGTAAGTGAAGGTTGTAAGCTTTTTACTTGGCCAGATTCAATACTGGCAAATTAACGGTTGTGTTTTGCCTTGACCGAAGGTACCAGTGAGTGGGTCGTTATTCCACTAAGATCTGTATCAGGAAATATTTACTCTTGAGGAAAATTACCAACAATTCCTTCTGCCCAGATATTATTTGTGTGTATATTATTATATATATATATATATATATATATATATATATATATATATATATATATATATATATATATATATGTGTGTGTGTGTGTACTCACCTAGTTGTGGTTGCAGGGTCGAGTCAAAGCTCCTGGTGTGTGTGTGTGTGTGTTAGTTACCATTTTGTCCTAGGCACATGTCAATTAGACACTAGGCCTGTTGTATGTATGTGTGTGTGTGTGTGTGTAAGGAAACACTTCGAAATGTTTCTGCCCCACCGGGATTGAACCCGGCCCCTCCGTGCGTGAAGCAAGAGCTTTACCCACTAGGCCACCGGTGTGTGTGTGTGTCTGTGTCTGTGTCTGTGTGTGTCTGTGTGTGTGTTGTGTGTGTGTGTGTCTGTGTGTGTCTGTGTGTGTGTGTGTTGTGTGTGTGTGTGTGTGTGCGTGAGTGTGTGTGTTTCTGACTGTGTTTCTGTCTGTCTGCCTGAAAAAAAGATCCCACATGAAGGAAAGAACCTCATGGAGACAAAAAAAAACAGAGATGAGGTAAGATCTGAAATTTTTGACCTCTAACTGAGGTCTTCCTCAGAAGATCAGATGAAAGTCAAAAGATTCAGAAATTCCCTGAAATTTCTTATTGTCGACTTTATTTATTTTAACGACATTTTATTTTTAAGTGAATTTAGATATATATTTCTATAAGTGCAGTACTTATGGTGAGTTAACTTCTCTCACTTGGAGCTCTATTTTATATGTTTATATAATAAAAATCATTACATTTATGAATTTTGATGACAGTTGTTTATAGTTTCAGCTTCAAAGTCTGACCAATATATATTTTTTAAACTGAATTCACAATTTAAAAGCTTTTACAATTTCATGGTCAGTTATTAGTAAATCAATTAATATATTGTGTAGTTAGTCATTTATTTGTCAAATTATTATTATTATTATTATTATTATTATTATTATTATTATTATTATTATTATAATCATGGGGAGCGCTAAAACAATAGGGATTATTCAACGCCTGTGGAAGGGGGGGGGGCGGAATTGAAGGTATTTAGACTCAATTCAGGGAACTGGAGCACAGATCAAATTCCCTAGATCAAGAGCCCCTCACCAGTTTCAAGGAACCCTTTCTGAGGGGTTTTATTTGTTTTATTTGACATTCAAATGTGAAGCTTACTGCACTTATTAGCCTTATATTTTTGTCTCTTCTGGATCCTTATCTCAAAAATTACAATATTTGTGTAATGATGCAAATCTCAGTAACTTTTGCTTTTTTTTTATACTAATATTGTAAACTCAACTCCATTCTTATCTACTTTATTCTCCACTACTGCCTTATTTAAGTTCCTTCTCTCCCGGTTTAATTTCATTAAGTTTCAGTGTACAATATTTCTTCTCATTAATAATGTCATCTAACTAAGGTCGGAAGAGATTTTTGTATCAATTTATAAAATACATTTTTTCCTCTGATTTTTAGTTGTTCAATTTGTTTTGGTTTTGTCGTATATGTATCACTTGTTTCTTTGTTTTAGAACTCATTGAATTGGTGGGTGCCCCGCTGTTACTCTCCGAAAATGAATATTTTCATCACTTATTTTGTTATTTAGCTCCTTTACAATGGTCCTAAAGACTTTTTTTCCTGTCCTCCCTTCTCCTATAGTCTTTTATATGTTGAAAATGGAATAAAATACCGAGAAGTTGATGATTAAGACACGTATGCAACACTTACGTATCTCTATTGTTGAAATGTTTCGTCTACACAGTAGACTTTTCATGTTAAATACTGAGGCAGCTTGTGTAGTAGTGACATGAAGTTGATGTAATCAATCCATCATCCTTGGAGGAATAGATGATGGACTGATTACATCATATTCAATTCATTACTACTACTGCTGCCTCTGTATTCTGACTGAAGAAGCCTACTGTGTGGGTGAAACGTTTCAACAATAAAGAAACACAACTGTTGAACATGTGTCTTAATCATCAACAGGTCTCGTCTAATTGATCGTTACTTGTATCCTTAAAATTTCTGTATATTTCAAACTCACTCAGGAGGTTCCTCGTTATAATTTACCTCAGTTAATGGTAATCGTAGCAGCTTGTTCGTGCTTTAACTTTTGCTTAAAATTCGCCTTGGTCCTGTTAAAAACATTTTACTGTTAAAATCATCTGAGAATTTTGTCGTCTCTTTTTAGTCTTTATTCCTTTTTTTCTCAATACAGACGTAAATAATGTCCATTTTTATCTGTTAAGATATTTCATCAATGCAAATTTCTTCTTTATGTTAAGATTTTATTTTATAACATTTATCAATGGAGGTCATTTATTTGGCTAATATGACTTATTTTTCTATTTAATTTTTTTTGAGACGTAAATATCATTATTTTCATTATTCATTTTTTTTCCTTAAATTTCGTTTATGACTTTAACTTTCGTAGAACATATATATACAGAGAGGTTCATGTCTATCAATGTAAATATGCTGAGAGTTTTCTTTAAATCCTATTTTAGGGATTGAAGTTCTCTTGACTAGTTTTGAACAGGTGACTTGCAGCCTTAACGACCCTTTCAGTAGTAAACAGGAAAATAGGATTCATCCCAATAAATCAACCCTTTCATCATATGTTTTATCCTTAGGTTGTGTTGTCTGTACTCTATTAAACACTAGCTGTTTATTTTCCTTTGGCAAAATCAGTTCAGACAACGCCGACGCTGATCACTGAAAATTCTTAGGAATGTTGATCCCATTTGAATGTTTCATATCAACACAATATGTATATTTTACGTGAGGAACATATTAAATGAAAATGCTTCAAGGAGGTAAGAAAAATTATATCATTTTATATATCGATTTAGATTTTTAGAATTATTTTTACTTTGATGTGATACAGTCTTGTGTGTGAACAATATTGTGTGCTATAGTCTTGATTCTGTACCACTCGTTCGTGGTTACAATAATATAAAATACTGCTCATGGAGGCTAGTACACCAAACGGAGAGTAGAATGAAATTAGCTCAGAGTCACCCAAACCACCGTATGTCCTCAGATCAAGGTAAAACACCTAGCTCTGCTGGGTGCTTAGTTCTAGTAGGATTGTGTGGTCCTGTGGGTTAGAGCGTCATGAGTGATTTTCGCTCACTATGAGGCGGGCCAAAACGACATTGGTTCGAATCCTCAGCTAGTCGCAGTGTTCTTATTGATTCAATACCACTTGTTCGTGGTTACGATAATATATATATATATATATATATATATATATATATATATATATATATATATATATATATATATATATATATATATATATATATTATATCTTCTTTCTCCAAACCGGCCGTATCCTACCGAGGCAGGGTGGCCCAAAAGAAGAAGGAAAGTTTCTCTTTTTACTTTAGTAATATATACAGGAGAAGGGGTTACTAGCCTCTTGCTTCCGGCATTTTAGTCGCCTCTTACGACATGCATGGCTTACGGAGGAAGAATTCTGTTCCACTTCCCATGGAGATAAGAGGAAATAAACGAGAACAAGAACTAGTAAGAAAAATAAAAGAAAATCCAGAGGGGTTTATATATATATATATATATATATATATATATATATATATATATATATATGTATATATGCTTGTACATGAATGTGTAGTGTTATATAAGTGTAAGTAGAGGTAACAAGACGTACTTGAAATCTTGCATGTATATGAGACACCAGCAATCCTACCATCCTGTTAAACAATTACAGGCTTCCGTTTTACACTCACTTGGCAGGACGGTAGTACCTCCCTGGACGGTTGCTGTCTTCCAACCTACTACCTATTCTTAATATTTTCACGTTATTGAAAATGTAAATAGATTTTTAAATTATATTTACATAATCGTTGTTACCAATTGTAATTATTTAAAATAAGGGAGAATAAGAGAATCTTTAAGTGAAAAGTGGGGTAAGAAAATGTTTGAGAGAACAGTATAGATGAGTAAAAGAATGGGCAAGAACAGCTGATAATAATGCAAAATATTTTTACATGTGTCTGACTATGAAGATTCTCAACAGCCACACTGTGGCAATACTATTAGACGAGTCTGCCGTCCGTAGCCGTGACCTCCGAATTGACCACCTCCGTTAAGGCCTCCGAAACCACCTCCGCAGCCGCCGCCGATGCTACCACCATAGTCGCTGACGAAGCCACCACTGTAGCCACGTAGCCGACGTAGACAACGAAGTGGACAGGGAATCACCTTGACGGGAGAGTAGCCGAAGCCGTCTTTTACGTAACTAATGAAGATATCCTGGCACGACCAAATATATTAAGCAAAATGGATAATTTCCTTACGTATAATTATTTTCTCTCTTTCTAAAACTTTCAATAGTTTGCTACAGTCCACATTTTTCATGTTGCTTGTATTCAACTTTTTACATTTCCATTACATAGAGCTTATGTACATTGATCCCAATCATCCATCATAAAATTTGTTCTGTTTATTCAAGGCTTGTTGTAGGGATTAAAGTTATTTTTAGTCATTTATTGTCTACAGGAATTTTGCGTCATTCACATATATATTCATATATTTTATATTCCTTCTCCAGAGGTGTTTATAGAACTGTTTAATATATATATACGTTTACCCCTGAGCACATATTTTGGAATCTTTATTGAGGAAACGTTTCACCAGCCAATGCCTTCATTAGTTCAATACAGAGAGGAACGGAGGAAGATGATGAGGAGTTTGAGGTAATCAGTCCCTCAGCCTGGAGTTGGAGTGACACATCGACTCCAGGCAGAGGGACTGACACATCTTTTACCTCGATTAATTTTTGCGGAACGATTTCTAATTTAAGTCAAGAAGATTCAGAAAGATAGATTTTTTTTTTAATTTATTTACGCAATCATTTGCATATATATATATATATATATATATATATATATATATATATATATATATATATATATATATATATATATATATATATATATATATATATATGCAAAAAGATCACAGTAAACAGGTGATATCAAAATATGCAAGACAACCACTATGAAAAAATAGAAGAATTCCAAGCGCTTTCGAGACTACTCACATTATCAAGGAACTATATATATATGTCGTGCCGATTAGGTAAAACTTGCGATTTTGGCTTAAATAGCAACGCGCACCTTGCCATATAAGACAAGTGAAAATTTGTGTATGCAATAATTTCGCCAAAATCATTCTGAACATAACGAAAAAATGTATTTCATTGTGTTTGTTTATTATTAAATTAATGTTAACGTATCTAAAATATATTTAGTTGGGTTAGGCTAAATTAAATTGCGCTTGTTGTAATAAGGTTAGGTAGGTTTTCAAAGTTTCTCTTGGTACAAAATTATAAATTCTTACATTAACATAAATTAAAAAATATATCTTTAAACGTATAAGAGAAAATTTTAGAAAGGACTTAATTTTAGATGAGTTCTTGCTAATTGACCAGTTTTACCTAATCGGCACGACATATATATATATATATATATATATATATATATATATATATATATATATATATATATATATATATATATATATATATATATATATATATATATATATATATATATTTTTTTTTTTTGAATGTCAAGTATTTAATTTTGCTACACTGCCACTCCTTTTACACATACATATATGTATATGTGTATGTATGAATATATATATATATATATATATATATATATATATATATATATATATATATATATATATATATATATATATATATATATATATATATATATATATATATATATATATATATATGTCGTGCCGATTAGGTAAAACTTGCTATTTTGGCTTAAATAGCAACGCTCATTGCCATATAAGACAAGTGAAAATTTGTGTATGCAATAATTTTGCCAAAATCATTCTGAACATAACGAAAAAATATATTTCATTGTGTTTGTTTATTATTAAATTAATGTTAACGTATCTAAAATATATTTAGTTGGGTTAGGCTAAATTAAATTGCGCTTGTTGTAATAAGGTTAGGTAGGTTTTCAAAGTTTCTCTTGGTACAAAATTATAAATTCTTACATTAACATATATGAAAAAATATATCTTTAAACGTATAAGAGAATTTTTAGAAAGGACTTAATTTTAGATGAGTTCTTGCTAATTGACCAGTTTTACCTAATCGGCACGACATATATATATATATATATATATATATATATATATATATATATATATATATATATATATATATATATATATATATATATGCAAGACAACCATAATGTGAGTAGTCACGAAAGCGCTTGGAATTCCTCTATTTTTCATAGTGGTTGTCTTGCATATTTTGATATCACCTGATTACTGTGATCTTTTTGCATATATATATATATATATATATATATATATATATATATATATATATATATATATATATATATATATATATATTTGGTAGGTGTGTAAAAGAAGAAAATTGAAAGTGAATATAGGAAAGAGTAAGGTGATGAGGATAACAAAAAGAATAGGTGACGAAAGATTGGATATCAGATTTGAGGGAGAGAGTATGGAGGAGGTGAATGTATTCAGATATTTGGGAGTGGACATGTCGGCGGATGGGTCTATGAAGGATGAGGTGAATCATAGAATTGATGAGGGGAAAAGGGTGAGTGGAGCACTTGGAGTCTGTGGAGACAAAGAACCTTGTCCATGGAAGTAAAGAGGGAATGTATGAGAGTATAGTTATACCAACGCTCTTATATGGGTGTGAAGCATGGGTGATGAATGTTGCAACGAGGAGAAGGCTGGAGGCAGTGGAGATGTCATGTCTGAGGTCAATGTGTGGTGTGAATATAATGCAGAGAATTCGAGTTTGGAAATTAGGAGGAGGTGCGGGATTACCAAAACGATTGTCCAGAGAGCTGAGGAGGGTTGTTGAGGTAGTTTGGACATGTAGAGAGAATGGAACGAGACAGAGTGACTTCGAGAGTGTATAAATCTGTAGTGGAGGGAAGGCGGGGTAGGGGTCGGCCTAGGAAAGGTTGGAGGGAGGGGGTAAAGGAAGTTTTGTGTGCGAGGGGCTTGGACTTCCAGCAAGCATGTGTGAGCGTATTTGATAGGAGTGAATGGAGGCATATGGTTTTTAATACTTGACGTGCTGTTGGAGTGTGAGCAAAGTAACATTTATGAAGGGATTCAGGAAACCGGCAGGCCGGACTTGAGTTCTGGAGATGGAAGTACAGTGCCGGCACTCTGAAGGAGGGGTGTTAATGTTGCAGTTTTATAACTGTAGTGTAAAGCACCCTTCTGGCAAGACAGTGTTGGAGTGAATGTTGATGAAAGTTTTTTTTTCGGGCCACCCTGCCTTGGTGGGAATCGGCCGATGTTTTAAAAAAAAAAAAAAAAAAAAAATATATATATATATATATATATATATATAAATGCTTTATTAATAGACAGAATACATTTATAAAACACACAAACATGAACATGAATACAATGGTACAATATGTCAAAGATTATGAATCTCCTCCATATATATATATATATATATATATATATATATATATATATATATATATATATATATATATATATATATATATATATATATATATATGTCGTGCTGATTAGGTAAAACTGGTCAATTAGCAAGAACTCATCTAAAATTAAGTCCTTTCGAAAATTTTTCTTATACGTTTAAAGATATTTTTTTTTCATTTATGTTAATATAAGAATTTTAAATTTTGTACCAAAAGAAACTTTGAAAACCTACCTAACCTTATTACAACAAGCGCAATTTAATTTAGCCTAACCCAATTAAATATATTTTAGATACGTTAACATTAATTTAATAATAAACAAACACAATGAAATATATTTTTTCGTTATGTTCAGAATGATTTTGGCGAAATTATTGATACACAAATTTTCACTTGTCTTATATGGCAAGAAGAGCGTTGCTATATAAGCCAAAATCGAGTTTACCTAATCGGCACGACATATATATATATATATATATATATATATATATATATATATATATATATATATATATATATATATATATATATATATATGTCGTGCCGATTAGGTAAAACTTGCGATTTTGGCTTAAATAGCAACGCTCACTTTGCCATATAAGACAAGTGAAAATTTGTGTATGCAATATTTTCGCCAAAATCATTCTGAACATAACGAAAATATATTATTGTGTTTGTTTATTATTTAATAATGTTAACGTATCTAAAACATATTTAGTTGGGTTAGGCTAAGTTAAATTGCGCTTGTTGAATAAGGTTAGGTAGGTTTCAAGCTCTTGGTACAAAATTATAAATTCTTACATTAACATAAATGAAAAAAATATATCTTTAAACGTATAAGAGAAAATTTTATAATTTATAATTTAGTACCAAGAGAAACTTAGAAAACTTACCTAACCTTATTATAACAAGCGTAATTTAATTTAGCCTAACCCAACTAAATATATTTTAGATACGTTTACAATAATTTAATAATAAACAAACACAATGAAATATATTTTTTTCGTTAGGTTCAGAATGATTTTTGCGAAATTATATATATAAGAAGAAAATTGAAAGTGAATATAGGAAAGAGTAAGGTGATGAGGATAACAAAAAGAATAGGTGACGAAAGATTGGATATCAGATTGGAGGGAGAGAGTATGGAGGAGGTGAATGTATTCAGATATTTGGGAGTGGACATGTCGGCGGATGGGTCTATGAAGGATGAGGTGAATCATAGAATTGATGAGGGGAAAAGGGTGAGTGGAGCACTTCGGAGTCTGTGGAGACAAAGAACCTTGTCCATGGAAGTAAAGAGGGAATGTATGAGAGTATAGTTATACCAACGCTCTTATATGGGTGTGAAGCATGGGTGATGAATGTTGCAACGAGGAGAAGGCTGGAGGCAGTGGAGATGTCATGTCTGAGGTCAATGTGTGGTGTGAATATAATGCAGAGAATTCGGAATTTGGAAATTAGGAGGAGGTGCGGATTACCAAAACGATTGTCCAGAGAGCTGAGGAGGGGTTGTTGAGATGGTTTGGACATGTAGAGAGAATGGAACGAGACAGAGTGACTTCGAGAGTGTATAAATCTGTAGTGGAGGGAAGGCGGGGTAGGGGTCGGCCTAGGAAAGGTTGGAGGGAGGGGGTAAAGGAAGTTTTGTGTGCGAGGGGCTTGGACTTCCAGCAAGCATGTGTGAGCGTATTTGATAGGAGTGAATGGAGGCATATGGTTTTTAATACTTGACGTGCTGTTGGAGTGTGAGCAAAGTAACATTTATGAAGGGATTCAGGAAACCGGCAGGCCGGACTTGAGTTCTGGAGATGGGGAAATACAGTGCCGGCACTCTGAAGGAGGGGTGTTAATGTTGCAGTTTTATAACTGTAGTGTAAAGCACCCCTCTG
>WNWK01047645.1:0-13849 GCA_009830355.1 Cherax destructor | reverse complement strand
ATTTCCCTTAATTCCGAAAAACCCCTTCATTAAATCCTGTTCTTCCCTTCCATAAGTTTTCCTATACCAACACTCTGCATATCCTCCTATACCCTCTGTTGTCCTCAACTCTCGCCCCTCCTCATAACCCCCCATTCCCTCCTCTACCTTATAGACGAGATCAACATACTAGCCCGCCTCCTTTGAAAATGCCTCAGAACCATCTTCGACGCTTTGTTACCCCATAATACCTCCTCCAAACCACTCCTAAGTCTTAAAGCCTGAAACCGTTCCTCCTGGATCTCCCTTAGTCTGTTTCGCAAAACCCCAACCTCTTCGCTAGACCTTCCTCCCCAATCCCCCCCATAACACCCACTCAACAAACCTTCCAAATACCTCTGATATCCATACCTATGCCTCGCCTCCTCACCCCCCACCGCTGGTAAAACTTCCTGATTTCCGGTTTACTTCTCTCATCCCACCACTTCGCTACCTTTACCTTCAACTCCCTTCCCTCCCTCCACATCTCCCCACCACATCTCCCCACCACATCTCCCCCACCACCAATCAAAATCTTCATCATCCCCATCTCTCTCCAACAATCTTGTATTTAATTTCCAATAACTCTGGTACACTCTGACACCTCCTTCCCATCCCCTTCAAACACAACTCCTCGATGGTCCGAAAAACCAACATCAATACACTCCACCTTTTCCACAACCACTGCTTTCGTCACATATACTCTGTCCAAACGAGCCGCATAATTCTTCCTATAGAAAGTGTAGTCTACAGATTTTGCAAAAGCCTTTGACAAGTGTGACCATGGTGTAATAGCACACAAAATGCGTGATAAAGGAATAACAGGAAAAGTTGGTAGATGGATCTATAATTTCCTAACAAGTAGAACACAAAGAGTAGTAGTCAACAGAGTAAAGTCTGAGGCAGCTACTGTGAAAAGCTTTGTTCCACAAGGCACAGTACTTGCTCCCATCCTATTCCTCCTCCTCATATCAGATATTGACAGGGATATAAGCCACAGTGCTGTGTCTTCCTTTGCAGATGACACCCGAATCTGTATGGCAGTGTCCACCGTTGAAGACACTGCAAGACTCCAAGCAGACATAAACCAAATCTTTAAATGGGCTGCAGAAAACAATATGAAGTTCAATGATGAGAAATTTCAATTACTCAGATACGGAAAACGTGAAGACATTAAAATCTCATCGGAGTACAAAACTAATTCCAACCATACAATAGAGCGAAAAATTAATGTCAAAGACCTGGGAGTGATCATGTCAGAGGATCTCGCCTTCAAGGACCATAACAAAGTAGCAATTGCATCTGCTCGAAAAATGACAGGATGGATAATGAGAACCTTCAAAACCAGGGATGCCAAGCCCATGTTGACACTTTACAGATCGCTTGTTCTATCTAGGCTGGAATATTGCTGCACACTAACGGCACCTTTCAAGGCGGGTGAAATTGCTGACCTTGAAAATGTGCAGAGAACCTTCACCGCACGCATAACTGCGATAAACCACCTCAACTACTGGGAACGCTTGAAGTTCCTAAACCTGTACTCTCTAGAACGCAGGCGGGAGAGATACATTATTATATACACATGGAAAATTCTCGAGGGCTTAGTACCAAACTTGCACACAAAAATCACTCCGTACGAAAGCAAAAGACTCGGCAGGCGATGTAACATCCCCCCAATGAAGAGCAGGGGTGCCACTAGCACGTTGAGGGACAACACAATAAGTGTGAGGAGCCCAAGATTGTTCAACTGCCTCCCAGCATACATCAGGGGGATTACCAACAAACCCCTGGCTGTCTTTAAGCAGGCACTGGACAGGCACCTAAAGTCGGTACCTGACCAGCCGGGCTGTGGTTCGTACGTTGGACTGCGTGCGGCCAGCAGTAACAGCCTGATTGATCAGGCTCTGGTCCAACAGGAGGCCTGGTCACGGACCGGGCCGCGGGGGCGTTGACCCCTGGAATTCTCTCCAGGTAGACTCCAGGTAGTTCCGGACCAGCTCTTCTAGGACTGTGCCCTGGGTAAGTAATAGTCCCAAAGTCCGCACTGCTTCTCCCTTGGTGTAGAGGCTAGTGCCAGGACATTGTTTTGTCAACCTGTACCTTTCCATTTTTTTTTGCAAGTTAATCTTGCTCTTTCTTTAAGTCACAAAAACCAGGAGAGGGGAAGCTTAAGGTTTCTCACAAAACCATCAGCAGCTGGTTCTTATGTGGAAGGAAGTTTTAGTGACCTCTGCATGGACATGATTTGTGGCAACAACCCAGAGCCAGACTCGGCCGGGTAGCTGTTTACTGGCCCTGGCCCAGGTCTTGCTTCACTACCGTTTCTGACAATAACTGAAAGCTTTCTTGTTGCAGCCTGAATTTCAACATTGAATATGAATGCTGTTATGTCTTGTGTTGGGAGAGTTGCTTCCTCCTGGCATAACGTCATGGTAGGAGTTTTGTTATGCCTGGTGACAATGTATCTGCTGATTTGTATTACTGTTTAGTGAGGTTGGCGAGAGATGGCGCCTTTAGTGTCTTGGACACTTTAACTTACTGGTGTCTGGACACTTTAACTTACTGGTGTCTGGACACTATAACTTGCTACTCCCGGGGCATTGAGCGAGAATTCCAAGAACCATATACTCGTGTATTTCCTACTTCCACTACCAGCCCTACTACTACCACCATCACTACTATTACTACTACCACCACCACCACTACTATTAGTACTACCACCACCACTACTATTACTACTACCACCACCACTATTACTACTACCACCACCACTACTATTACTACTACCACCACCACTACTATTACTACTACCACCACTACTACTGTTACTACTACCACCACAACCACTACTACCACCACTACTACCACTACCAGCCCTACTACCACCACTAATATTACTACTACCACCACTACTATTACTACCACCACTACTATTACTACCACCACTACTATTACTACCACCACTACTATTACTACCACCACTACCAATATTACTACCACCACCACCACTACTAATATTACTACCACCACCACTACTAATATTACTACCACCACTACTATTACCACCACTACTATTACCACCACCACCACTATTACCACCACTACTACTACCACTAATACTACTACAACTGCCACCACCACCGCTCCACCTATTTATACGGGGCATCGCACGATTAAGACCCGTGGCATGAACCTGGTCTTGGCGAACATATATACATCCTCTCTGTTAGTGTGACATTCTAAATGGTCCAAGTCGGACAAAAACGTCGTCGCAAGCTCCTCTTATGTGCGCGTTATTTGTGTATTGTTCCAGTAACGGTTTGGGCCATTTTGTCGTTTACAAGATAAGCTTGAAGCAGCAGTTAGATACGTAATGAGGACAGATCTTGCATATTTATATTAAATCTCAAAGGACAGTTTGGTGATAAGTACTTCACCTCAGCAGGTTGGTGACCTGTTGTGACCTCGTGAAGAATGTGCTCGCCACTGGTATTTGAACCAGTGCTTTGGCAGTTTCTCATTATTTTTCTTTGCGTAGAAGGAATTTTATCTTGTCACTCCTGGAGTTGTTGTTAGGAAGATCGTTGAAGGTGGTTGGTGGGTAAAATTTGATGGAAACGACTTGTCCCCTGCTTTAAAAATAGGAATTACATTAACCATCTTCCACGTATCAGAGCGTGGTTGGTGCTAGATTTACTCTTATACCTAATCTTGGTTCGAGGAATGTTGCTGTGAAGCAACATGTTCTCTTCCTGCATAATGATTAGTACCAGAGGTTTGGCCTCCAGCAGTCAGTGTAAGGAGACCCGTAATGCTTGTTGATCATGAAGCCGAATTTGACACTGGCGACTCCTGTACTATTGTTGTGCAGTGCAACAACAGTTGGTTCATATAGGGTTAATAACGGTGTTCTGCACTTCGTTTATGATGATGACTGGGTTTTGCACTGACCAGCAGAATGGCAAACCACCTGCATCCTGACTTAGCTTGTGTATGTTACCTCCAGCTGCATGACCTCAGCTCCTGTGTGGGAGAGGTCTTCTTTAGGACAGTCCTCCTCCCACTCATTCGAGGACTCCTGCTCAGCCTCCAGGCACCTTCCAGTGATCCCACTTGTCTATGTGACCACTTATTCGTCCTCCGTGCCTCTGCTGCCATCTTGTAGAATCCTGGAAGATAGCAGAGATCTCAAGTAGGCCCTCATGATGGTGCATCTGCCAGGATGGACCTGTTTTATGCAGAAGCTGCAGCCGACGTCGCCGCCGCCGCCGCCGCAGCCTGTTTTCTCAAGCTCCCACTGCCAATGTGAAGGGGTACTTCATCTGCTGGCTAGTGCTGGTAGGCAGATTCTCCTGGGCACATGGTGAAGCAAGTAGGTTCTCCTTTGCACATGGTAGGGGAGGTAGGTTCTCCTGGGCACATGGCTAGGGGAGGTAGATTCTCCTGAGTACATGGTTAGGGGAGGTATATTCTCCTGGGTACATGGTTAGGGGAGGTAGATTCTCCTGGGCACATGGTTAGCGGAGGTAATTCTCCTGGGCACATGGTTAGCGGAGGTAGATTCTCCTGGGCACATGGTTAGCGGAGGTAGGTTCTCCTGGGCACATGGTTAGCGGACGTAGATTCTCCTGGGCACATAGGTGGAAGATTCCGGGAAATGCTAAGGAAGGTAGATACTCCTGGGCACAAACTAGGAGGTTGATGCAGGTTGATGGTACTCCTGTAGTGTTGTGATGGTACTGTCAGTGAGTGTGGATGGTACCTGGGTCATGATGTTGTGATGGTACCTGTCAGTGAGTGTTGATGGTACCTGTCAGTGAGTGTTGTGGATGGTACCTGTCAGTGAGTGTGTGATGGTACCTTAGTGAGTTGTGACAGACCTCGTTGTGACGGTACCTGTCAGTGAGTGTTGTGATGGTACCCTGTCAGTGAGGTTGGGAGTACCTGCAGTGTTGATGGTACCTGTCAGTGAGTGTTGGAAGGCCTGGAGTGTTGTGAAGGTATCTGTCAGTGAGTGTGAGACAGACCTGTCAGTGAGTGTGACGGTACCTGTCAGTGAGTGTTGTGACGGTACCTGTCAGTGAGTGTTGTGACGGTACCTGTCAGTGAGTGTTGTGACGGTACATGTCAGTGAGTGTTGTGACGGTACCTGTCAGTGAGTGTTGTGAAGGTACCTGTCAGTGAGTGTTGTGATGGTACCTGTCAGTGAGTGTTGTGATGGTACCTGTCAGTGAGTGTTGTGATGGTACCTGCCAGTGAGTGTTGTGATGGTACCTGCCAGTGAGTGTTGTGATGGTACCTGTCAGTGAGTGTTGTGACGGTACCTGTCAGTGAGTGTTGTGACGGTACCTGTCAGTGAGTGTTGTGACGGTACCTGTCAGTGAGTGTTGTGACGGTACCTGTCAGTGAGTGTTGTGACGGTACCTGTCAGTGAGTGTTGTGACGGTACCTGTCAGTGAGTGTTGTGACGGTACCTGTCAGTGAGGTTGTGACGGTACCTGTCAGTGAGTGTTGTGACGGTACCTGTCAGTGAGTGTTGTGACGACCGTCAGTGAGTGTTGTGACGGTACCCGTAGTGAGTGTTGTGACGGTACCTGTCAGTGAGTGTTGTGACGGCATCCGCCAGTGAGTGTTGTGACGGTACCTGCCAGTGAGTGTTGTGACGGTACCTGTCAGTGAGTGTTGTGACGGTACCTGTCAGTGAGTGTTGTGACGGTACCTGTCAGTGAGTGTTGTGACGGTACCTGTCAGTGAGTGTTGTGACGGTACCTGTCAGTGAGTGTTGTGACGGTACCTGTCAGTGAGTGTTGTGAAGGTACCTTTCAGTGAGTGTTGTGAAGGTACCTGTCAGTGAGTGTTGTGACGGTACTCTGTCAGTGAGTGTTGTGACGGTACCTGTCAGTGAGTGTTGTGATGGTACCTGTCAGTGAGTGTTGTGATGGTACCTGTCAGTGAGTGTTGGGAAGGTACCTGGCAGTGTTGTGATGGTACCTGTCAGTGAGTGTTGGGAAGGTACCTGGCAGTGTTGGGTGATGGTACCTGTCAGTGAGTTGTGAAGGTACCTGACAGTGTTGTAGAGGTACCTGTCAGTGAGGTGGGACAGACTGTCATGAGTGTTGTGATGGTACCTGCCCAGTGAGTGTTGTGATGGTACCGTCAGTGAGTGTTGTGATGGTACCCGTCAGTGAGTGTTGTGATGGTACCTGTCAGTGAGTGTGGAAGGCCCCTGCCAGTGAGGTTGGAAGGTACCTGTCAGTGAGGCGATGACCTGTCAGCGAGTGTTGTGATGGTACCTGTGAGTGTTGTGAAGGTACCTGTCAGTGAGTGTGGGAAGGTACCTGTCAGTGAGTGTTGGGAAGGTACCTGTCAGTGAGTGCTGGACAGTACCGTCAGTGAGTGTTGTGATGGTACCTGTCAGTGAGTGTTGTGAAGGCACCTGTCAGTGAGTGTTGTGAAGGTACCTGTCAGTGAGGTTGTGGTGTACCTGTCAGTGAGTTGTGAAGGTACCTGTCAGTGAGTGAAGGTACCTGTCAGTGGGGTGTTGTGAAGGTACCTGTCAGTGAGTGGTGACGGTACCTGTCAGTGAGTGTTGTGACGGTACCTGTCAGTGGTGGACCTGACTTAACTCAGTGGTGGACCTGACTTAACTCAGTGGTGACCTGATTTAAACCCTCAGTGGGTGGACCTGACTTAACTCAGTGAAGACGTGTCTTGTGTGCTTCTGTCAATCTGAAGAAGATGTCCTCTGAGCTACTCTACCAGCAGCTGAAGGAAGAACTGGGGGTAGCTAGCTTGAGATACAGCGACTGACTGGGGAAAACAAGAGGATTCGTAGTAATCCTCCTGTTGAGAATCCTCAAGCCAGGAAAGGAACCTGGGCAGGCTAAAACGCATGGGACAAAGTTAAGGCTCAAGAGGACGGTGAGAGGTAGAAACAACGAAGACCCAGGAGAATGTTGTGGAAACATCGAACCCATTCTCCGTGCTACCCGATGAAGTGAGTCGACTTCTGGGAGCGTCACGACGAAAGACACAGGAAGGTAAAAACATTGTTGTTGTTGGGGACAGTCAGGGTTTGGTACATGGATAGGGGTTTCTGTTGATTGATAGGAGTAGGAGACAGAGGGGTTTTCTTTCCTGGGGCTGGGATGGAGGATATTGTTAGCCGTCTGACGACATCATGAGAGGTAATGGGGGCAATCCTATTATCTGTCTCAGTGCTGGAGGCAACGATGTTGGCAGACGTAGGAGTGAGGACCTGACTTTGCAGGTTTAGGTCAGCAATAGACATAATTAGAGAAGGTGGAACCCTGTCATATGTGTATTTGCCAAGGAGAGGGGTTGGAATGAAGGCTGTCCAGGGCAATTGGTGTCAATTGCTTTGGCTGGACAAATACTAAGGAAAATTCAGTAACATTCATTGACAACTGGGACCTCTTCTATGGCAGAAATGACATGTATGCCAGGGGTGGGGTTCACTTATCCAGGTCTGGGGTGGGGCACTGGCAACTGCAGTGGAGGGAGCTGTTAGGGCTTTTTAAAATAGAAATAGTTAGTGGTATGGGGTTTTGGGGGAAAAAAAGAGAAGTCCCAGTGTAGTAAAATTATAAGTTGTGGAGAACTAGTAATAGGGAGAATAAGGTGGATAGTGAAAGCTAGTGACATAGATGACAAGGACAGTAATAGGTATAGTGGAAAACAGAGATGAGCAGGAAGGGTAAGAGAAAGGAGGGTCTCTAAATATATATTACACCAATAGTCGTAGTGCTAGGAATAAGATGGACGAGTTGAGATTAGTTGCAAGTACGGGTAATATTGATGTTTTTGCAATAACTGAGACATGGTTTAATATGAAAAATCGGGACTTGCCTGCCGAATGTCCATTCAGGGTTTTAAATTGTTCCAAGTAGACAGAAGTATCGGGAAAGGGTGGGGTGGCACTTCTATGTCCGTGATCATTTAAATTGTTGCATAAAAACGGGTATAAAGTCTGAATTAACACATACAGAGTCTGTCTGGATAGAATTTTCAGAGGGTGTGAAAATGATTTTAGGCGTGATTTACCGTCCTCCAAACTTAGATAGGAACAAGGGAGACTACTTTGGAGGAAATTGTTAAGGCCACAAGACACGATAACGTAGTAATTCTAGGGACTTAACTTTAGTCAGATTGATTGGAATTTCATGACAGGGAATTTCGAATCTAACGACCCTTTAGAAGTAGTTCAGATTGCTTTTAAAGCAGTTTGTAACAGAACCTACAAGGGAAATAACCTACTTGACTTGGTTCTGGCAAGCAAGGAAACCCTTGTTAATAATTTAGAAATTACAGAGGAACTCGCTCAGCACCACAAGTCAATTACCTTTAGCATTGAATGGATGTATGATAGTAGGGATAATTCAGTAATGGTCCCAGATTTTCGCTTAGCAGATTATAATGGACTTAGAGAACACTTATCAACTGTGGACTGGGGTGAAGAAGAGAGGTATCAATATGACAGTTTTCTTAACACTATAAGGCTGCCCAAAGAACATTTATCCCGTATAAAGAAATTAGATCAAGTAAAATGACCCAAAATGGATGAATAATAGGCTCAAATATCTTTTAGGGCAGAAGAAAGGAATTTATAGGCGCATAAAAGGTGAGGGTCATCTTATAAATCAGTATACTGACATTAAGAGGGACGTTAAAAAGGGAATAAGAAAAGCTAAACGGGACTATGAAATTAAAGTTGCTAGGATTCAAAAACTAACCCAAAAGTTTTTCCAGGTTTATAGAACAAAAGTTAGGATAAGATAGGTCCCCTTAAAATAACTTTGGGCATCTTACTGACAAGGAGAATGATATGTGCTCTATTTTTAATAATTATTTTCTCTCGGTTTTCACACAGGAAGACATTAATAATATCCCAGTAATTAATTTTTACAGAGGCCCAGAAGAAGATAAATTATGTAATATCACAGTCACTAGCGAAAGGATTATGAAACAGCTGGACCGACTGAAACAAAATAAATCGCCGGGTCCTGATGAGCTTTTGCAAGGGTTCTTAAAGAATGCAAAATGGAACTCCCTGAACCAATATCTAACATTTTTAATTTATCTCTTCAAACAGGTGTAGTGTCTGATATGTGAAGATGGCTAATGTAATTCCTATTTTAAAGCAGGGACAAGTCACTACCGTCAAACTACGCCCAATAAGCCTGACCTCAATTGTAGGCAAATTACTAGAGTCAATTATAGCTGATATTATTAGAAGCCATCTAGATAACCATAATTTGATTAATGATACCCAGCATGGATTCACGAGGGGCCGTTCCTGCCTATCTAATTTATTAACCTTCTTCAGTAAAGCTTTGAGGCTGTTGATCACGATAAAGAATTCGATATTGTTTATTTAGACTTTAGTAAGGCTTTTGATAGAGTACCACACCAGAGACTGTTAAAGAAAGTGGCAGCTCATGGCATTGGGGGAAAAGTGCTGTCATGGATCGAGTCATGGCTCACCAATAGGAAGCAGAGAGTGTGCTTAAATGGGGTTAAATCCGAATGGGGACTTGTAATAAGTGGTGTTCCACAGGGGTCAGTCTTAGGCCCATTGTTATTTATAATATATATCAATGACCTTGATGAGGGAATTACTAGTGATATGAGCAAATTCGCCGACGACACGAAGATAGGTAGGATAATTGATTCAAACATAGATGTCATAGAACTTCAGGAAGATTTAGACAAACTTAATTCGTGGTCAGAAAAGTGGCAGATGCAGTTCAATGTAGATAAATGCAAGGTTCTGAAGCTCGGGAGTGTCCATAACCCAAGCACTTATAGTTAAATAACGTAGAACTTAGCCATACAGATTAGAGAAGGACTTGGGGTGATGGTAAGCAGCAACCTTAAACCAAGACAGCAATGCCTAAGCGTACGTAATAAGGCAAATAGATTACTGGGATTTATATCAAGAAGTGTTAGCAACAGAAGTCCAGAGGTTATATTACAGCTTTATACATCATTAGTAAGGCCTCACCTAGATTACGAGCTCAGTTCTGGTCTCCATATTACAGAATGGACATAAATTCGTTAGAAAACATTCAGCGTAGAATGACTAAATTAATACATAGCATTAGAAATCTTCCTTACGAAGAAAGATTGAAGACCCTAAAATTACATTCACTTGTAAGACGTAGAATGAGGAGACATGATCGAGGTATACAAGTGGAAAATGGGTATTAACAAAGGGATATAAATAAGGTCTTGAGGATATCTCTCCAAGAGAGAACCCGCAATAATGGATTCAAGTTAGATAAGTTTAGATTTAGAAAGGATATAGGAAAGTATTGGTTTGGAAATAGGGTAGTTGATGAGTGGAACAGTCTGCCTAGTAGGGTTATTGAAGCTAGGACCTTGGGTAGTTTCAAATTTAGGTTGGATAAATTCATGAGTGAGAGGGGTTGGATTTGAGTGGGACTCGCGCATGAGTGGGTAGAATTGTCAAAGCTTATTTCTTGGGTAGCATTGAAAATTGGGTTGAGCAAATATTCTGTTAGTGGGACGGATTGTGATGGACCTGCCTAGTATGGGCCAACAGGCCTGCTGCAGTGTTCCTCCTTTCTTATGTTCTTATGTTCTTATGAGTGTTGTGACGGTACCTGTCAGTGAGTGTTGTGACGGTACCTGTCAGTGAGTGTTGTGATGGTACCTGTCAGTGAGTGTTGTGATGGTACCTGTCAGTGAGTGTTGTGACGGTACCTGTCAGTGAGTGTTGTGACGGTACCTGTCAGTGAGTGTTGTGATGGTACCTGTCAGTGAGTGTTGGGAAGGTACCTGGCAGTGTTGTGAAGGTACCTGTCAGTTAGTGGGCGGAAGCAGTTGACTGCTGATACAAAACAGACTATATAAACTTCCTTTGACAACTCGTCCTAGTTCCTCAGCACGAGTGATGTGCACAACGATTTCATGGATGCTTGATGCTGCTCCTCCACCTCATTACCAGGATGTAGTGGTCGTAATGGTAGAAAATACCGACACAATGGAAAAATAATAACGAATGCAGTATATGCGTGGATATTATCAAGTCACAAACAGATGTTTGTGACTTGATAAAGGCCACTGCGTGGGTGAAACGTGGTCAATGGAGGACAGCATTATACTTCACTATGTCTAACTTTTCCAATAGTTGTATACATCAATATAATAGTTTTAAGGTGAATGACTCGTGCAACACTTGGGTATTTTTGTGGAAAAGTTTAGTCAGACAATCCAGAGAAGAATGTTGGAAGATCAGATGGTGTTTGAGGCAATCAGTTCCCTAACCTGGAGTCTATGATCCTCTAATCAAGAGTGAAGGAGTGAACACCGACTAGACGCTGATCTTCACCATTCTTCTCTGTATTGGACTAAGGAAGCCGCTGGTTAGCGAATCGTTTCCACAATAGACACACCCAAGTGTTGGACAAATTTCATTTAACAACTTATTTTTTCTTTGAACCATTTACCTAAAATAATCCTATTACATAAAATAGGCCTGTTTCATTAAAAAACCTATCACATAAAGTACAGTATTTAGAGGTTTACAAGAGTTGAAATATTAACTTTAGGAAACGAATGAGAAAGTAAAATGAGGTAGGTGAGGGTGGAGATATGACGGTCCCAGTGAAGCCTTCATATTTGAAGGATGTTTAGAGTTCAGCAGATCGTTGCTCTGGCTCTCCTGCTCTTGGCTCTGGCTCTCCTGCTCTTGGCTCTGGCTCTCCTGCTCTTGGCTCTGGCTCTCCTGCTCTTGGCTCTGGCTCTCCTGCTCTTGGCTCTGGCTCTCCTGCTCTTGGCTCTGGCTCTCCTGCTCTTGGCTCTGACTCTCCTGCTCTAGGCTCCGGCTCTCCTGCTCTAGGCTCCGGCTCTCCTTCTCTAGGCTGTGGCTCTCCCGCTCTAGGCTGTGGCTGTCCTGCTCTAGGCTGTGGCTCTCCCGCTCTAGGCTGTGGCTCTCCCGCTCTAGGCTGTGGCTCTCCCGCTCTAGGCTGTGGCTCTCCTGCTCTAGGCTGTGGCTCTCCCGCTCTTGGCTCTTAAGAATCACTTTTGTGTAGATGAGCAGAAATTCCTCGCCATAAATAGCTGCTCATATTTATAGTTTGCAGTGTGATGCTGCCACGTAATAAACCATATCCATATCCAAGACCTGAGTTTGAGAAAAGTTATATAATAACAGTCCCTAGAAGTGAGGATGAAGAGGATGGTGATGATGATGGTGATGATGGTGATGAAGAGGATGGTGATGAAGATGATGATGGTGATGAAGAGGATGGTGATGAAGATGATGATGATGATGAAGAAGAGAATGATGAAGAGGATGATGGTGATGAAGAGGATGATGGTGATGAAGGGGATGATGATGATGAAGAGGATGATGGTGATGAAGAGGATGGTGATGAAGAGGGTGATGGTGATGAAGAGGATGATGATGATGAAGAGGATGATGAAGAGAATGAGGATGAAGAGGATGATATTGGAAAGTACCTACGGGTTTAGCGCTTTCCCTTGATTATAATGGAAAGTAAGTGTGGTCTGGCCACCCTGGATCTACTCAGTCAATTTAAAATGTTCATTAGATTTGCTTTACGACAAACACTGTATAGTCTTGTCTTACATTACTCTTTAAGGGGGCTCCTTGACGAGGTAAAGAGGCTATCGGTCTGAGGAATTGGACCTTTTGGTCTTCTTCCTCAGACCGAACCTAATTACCCCCCAATCCCCCCTCCCTTTTCCCATCTTCCCCATCCTCCCTTTTCCCTTTCCTCCTCCTCATCCCTCCCTTATTTCCTTCCCATTTTTACCCTGGGAGCTTCTCTCCACAGGCATTCTAGTTCCTAGGTAGGGGGAAGGGTACCGTGGTCCATTCCTATTCCGTTGAGGAATCTGGATCGCCTGGGGATGTCCCGATCCCTCTCCGGTCTCCCAGGAAATGGCCTTGGGTATCTTTCAGGCGACGGGTGTATCTCTGGAGGCCACCTTTCGGATTCCCGGGGTGGTGACCGAAGGCGGTATGCTTTGTGGCGGATATCCGGCCGCCCTCTCTTTTGTCCGCCGAGATGGCTCGGTGGATGGAGGTTGCTATCCCGGATTGCTGGTTTACTGGCATGAAGGGTAGGGTATGCACGGGTTCCATGCAGCATCTGCACTACTTGCGGTGTTGAGGTCCTCTTGGGCGCGGAGGATTTACGCCCCTTTCATTCCTCCTAGAGCTATTCCTCCACGTTCCCCCTTTTTTATTTTTTTTATTTTTATTTTCTTCTTTCTTTTTTTCTTAAAAACAAAAAAAAGAAGTAACAAACCATGGATGCCCTAATCCGTGACTCTACCCCGGGCCCCTTGATACCGCACCTAGTTCTGACCCTACCTTGTTAATGGATAACTCTTCGGACAACCTTAATACCCCTGTACCTGAAGCAGGTGCCAGTTCGTCACCTGCTTCAGGTCCCAGGGACCCGACTGGCCCTTTCGATACATCTGACCTTCGCTCTTCTCTGACCTTGATTCCGGCTTCTCCCTCGACGGTGTGGCAATTTTCGAATCGCTCACCCGTCTCACATCGGACCACCCTGGTCCCACACCCAAACGACCAAGACCCATACATGACGATTCGACACTTTCTTCTCGTTCATCTCAGAAACGACAAGCTCATCACGCACTCCCCTTAAACTCTGTTTCAAACTACTCAATGGACAAAGTTTTTACTCGCAACCGACTTCTAATACCTATCTTTCAGACCATAGTATTGGTAAGGATCTGCTACGCAATGTTGGTAAAGACATCTAATTTCACGCTCTCAAGAGCGGCACTT
>WNWK01047644.1:0-13849 GCA_009830355.1 Cherax destructor | reverse complement strand
AAAAAATACACTTTAAAAATAAATTTAAACCCACAAGTATAGGAAGCATCAGCAATTTGAAACCACCGGATGATTTGTGAACATAGATATATAACAAATTTTTTCCCAAGAAACCAACGGCAACTCTGCTCTAATGTCATTTTGTTCACAAGGGCTATTTAAATTTTTAATAAAAAATTATTGAAATTTAACTTTACATTTTTAAAAAAAATTTTTAAACGGTTATTTATATATATATATATATATATATATATATATATATAAAATTTTTTTTTTTTTTGGGGGTCCACCTCTGGTGTAAATTGTGGGTCCCATAGCCTGGAGAAGTGGATAAAAGGCTTAAAGGAAGAATATTTAGATGTCTTTCTGAAGCCATTTGAATATTCCACTTCCCTACCACCCCATCTTTTATTAAATATATATATAATTTATTTCTACAATACATTGTCAAAAAAATTACCAAGAATACAATAGTGAGAAAACAACATAGATGACAACTCAGAGCTACATGTCAAATATTCGTCCAGCTCCCCGGGGGGGGCCCGTGCCCAGCCAGGCTTTTCCCCCTTGGATCGCAACACTGAGTCTCTGAAATGGGGCTGGTCGCCCTTGGTCCTTGGTTTCTATGATGAGTTTTCCACCCAGCTCCTTGAGAAATTTTAAAGAGCACACTTGCCCCATGCCCAGGGGTCCCATTATTGGGATGAAGTTATACAAGAGGAAGGTCTTCATATTTGCGGGTCTTCTGGGCCCTGTGGCTGGTCCACCCCCTTCCCGGCAGTGGGCGGAGGTGTCTGCTAAAGTGGCAGCACAGGTGTATCCCAAGCAACCCGCTTACCATCCTTTCAGGGAGCAAGGGCCCCCCAGGGCGCTTTTTATTTCCCCAGACCCGACTTTGGGGTTTCCCGAGCTGGGCAACGGGCTGTGGGGGGCTTCTTTTAAAAATAATAATAATAATAATAATAATAATATTTTTATTTCGATGCATGTTAAAATTACACTGTTAGGTATTCAATTAAAACCCAAGCAAGGAGACCCCTACCTGGCATGCCATGGTTAAACATTTCCTTTCTGATGTGGACACACTAGACCATGAAGTGAATTGACAGCCGTCCCCCTGCCGCAAAACACCTATGTTCGGTAGTATGGGGGCGGCTGGGGAAACAAACCTCCGAATGGCCTGTGGGTCGGTCGATCCCCAGAGGGAATTGGGAACAAAAAAGGGAAATCCCCCGAGTGGGGCCTTCACCGCTGGAGACGAGTTTTGCCCTTTTCCCGAAGCGTTGGTGAGCATTGGTTGGAAATTTTTTTTCCATGATCGGTTTGTCCCAGTGGGACTGTTTGTGTTATTTGGGAGGAGCTGGTCTAGGGGAGGAGTCTGCCAGGATGTCCCACTCACGCGCTTCAATGAACTTGGGGTCTTGAGCCCCCACCACCCTCTCAAACGTTCGGGGACAATCCTTTGACTAATCCACGGGAGGTTTAAATCGAAAGCCATTTTTGGGGTCTTTGTCTCATGTATTTTCAACACCTTTATGTTCATTTTTAGGCTTATTATATGAAAGACTTGTGAAAATCTTTTTAGTTTAAAAATTTTTCTGTCCCCTATGGGGGTAAGAACTGCGCCTCATATTCTATATAAGATCTTACCTGGGCAAACGGATAAGATACTTTATATTTAGGTGTGTATGCAGAAAGACTCTTAATATGCAGGCATTTGGGGCAAACTTAAGACAAAAAAGCAATTACAAATTGAGGGATTTTATATACAGTCTCTGAGGTTGTAAATAAAATTTAAGAGTTACAATGAAAAAAAGAGAACTGAATATCATTAGTGCATGCTATAGGGCTTTTATCAAGTTTTTTTTAAAGAATTACAGGTTTGATTTTGATTACTGGTAATGAGGATTCTAGCATACTGACATAATGTGGACACAATCAATGTTTTGATGGGTTTGGGGGGATTACAGATATTAAGAATAAGATTATATTGTTTTCCATATGTTTTGTGACAATGAGATAATGGAAAATAGTTTCACATAATTAGCTGATGTTGGGATATGTTAGGGAGAGATGTTTTTTTAAAGGTACTTTTGAAGATGCTGCTGAGACAATGGCTCTGGGGATTTAGTTTGGTTCTATAATATATTGGTATAAATGCAACATTTTTTTTGAAGAACCCTTCCCAACATCAAGGGACTATCCTTTTGAAGGGACAGTTTTATATAGTCGAGGGTGACTGGTGTGGTGGAGACTTTTTGTGTATGAATGTGTTTTACCTATTTGTGGTTGCAGGGTGTGTGTTAGTGTGTGTATACTCACCCAACTGTGGTTTAAGGGTCAAGTCACAGCTTTTGCCCCCGCCTCTTCACTGGTCGCCACTAGGTCCCCTCTCCCTGTCCATGAGCATCATACCTCTTCAAAATTATAGGTACCTGCCTCCACTTGCACACGAGAATCACTCCCCACGAAAGCAAAAGACTCTGCAGCCGATGTAACATCCCCCCAAAAAGAGGGGGCCACTAGCACGTTGAGGGCCAACTAATAAGGCAGGGGCCCAAGATTGTTTAACTGCCTCCCCGCATACATCAGGGGTTACCAACAAACCCCTTTGGGTGCTTTAGGGCACTGGACAGGACCAAAGTCGGTACCTGACCAGCCAGGCGTGGTTCGTACGTTGGACTGCGTGTGGCCAGCAGTAACAGCCTGGTTGATCAGGCTCTGGTCCAACATGAAGGCCTGGTCCAGCCCGGGGCCGCGGGGGCGTTGCCCCCGGGAATTCTCCCGGGAAACACCCACTTTCTAAACTATTCCTTCCTGACCACTCTGTGACAAAAAAATACTTCCTAACACCCTTTGTGATCATCTGAGTCTTCAGTTTCCCAAGGGACTCCTTGTTGCTGTGTCCCATCTCTGAAAAATCCTGTCTCTGTCCACCTTGTCGATTCCTCCAGTATTTTTCATGTCGTTATCATGCCCCTCCCCCCTCCTTTCCCCCAGTATCATCAGGTTGAGTTCCCTTAACCTCTCCTCGTAGGACATATTCTTTCTCCGGGACTAGTCTCGGGAAACCTTTGCACTTTTTTATTTCCTGACGTGTTTCCCGGTGTGGGTTCCAAACTGGGTTTCATCCTAATATGGGTCTGACGTACATGGTGTACAGGATCCGGGGAAGACTCCTTTCTGAGATGCCGGAATGCTATTCTTGGTTTCCAGGGGCCCCACGCAGCAGTTATTTGGTTTATGTGCGCTTCAGGAGATGTCCCGGAATAAAACTAAAGATATTTTTCCTTTAGTGAGGTTTAGTCTTTGGCCCCAGACTGTACTCTGTCTGGGCTTTTGCCCTTCCCCACCCTTTTGACTGCACTTGGTGGGGGTTTAACTCCCAAAAGCCAATTGTGGATCAGGCTTGCAACTTCTCCAGATCCCTCTGTGGTCCTGCCTTGTCCTCCTCGAACGTTCTCATCATTAACTTCACATCGTCTGCAAACAGGGACACTTCTAGCTATTTTTCCCTTTATGTCGTTCACATATACTGTACCAGAAAAGCACCGGTCCTAGGACTACCGCTGTGGAACTCCGCTCATTACAGGCGCCCACTTGACCCCCACCCGTACCATGCCTCGCTGATCCCTTATCAGGTATTTCTGATCCATTCAGGTTCCCCTTTTTAACCCCTGGCCCTCCAGCTTTCACTTTTGTGTGGAACTGTGTAAAAAGCCTTTTTACAGTCAAGAAAATGAAACACCCCCCCCCTCTATCTTTATCTTACTGCTGTCAGCCGTCATGAACTCTAGTAGATTTGTGACACCGCTTTTCCCGCTCTGAATCCGTGCTTTGTCTTTTTAATCTCTTTCCCTTTAAAAGTGGTCCACCACTCTTCTCCCGATAATTCCATGACTTTGCATACTTGTCATGACATTGGTCTGTACTTTAAAAACTGTGTGTCTGTCTCCTTTTTTTTAAAAAATTTGGGGCTACATTTGTGCCTTCCATACCTCAGGTAGTCACCCTGTTTCGATAGATAAGAACTAAAAAGAAGAAACATTCAGCAGGCCTACCCATGCGAGGTAGGCCAATCTCCTCCAGCTTAAACCAAGACCCAACCCAGTCAGATCATCACATAGCACAAGCACGGTCCAAACCCCACCCACCCCCCCCACCATGTATTTATCTAACCTATTTTTAAAACCAAAAAAGTTTTAGCTTCTATGACGGTACTGGGGTTTGTTCCACTCATCCCCAACTCTATTTAAAAACCCGTGCTTTTTCCTATATCCTTCCGGAATTTTTCCAACTTGAAACTAGCTGCGAGTCCGTCTTGGCTGGATATTTTAACACGCTATTTACACCCCCTTTATTTATTCCTTTTTTCCATTTATAACCAATCTATCCCCCCAATTTCGCCTTTCTAGGGGTGCAGATTCAGGGCCCCGTCTATCCTCATAGGGAAGTTTTTGATACATGGGATCAATTTTGTCATTCTAATTTGTACTTTTTCCGACATTTATATCCATTATTTCGGTGCCCAAAAACGCAACATTCTAAATGGGGCCCTAACCAAGGATGTATAGAGTTGAAGAACAACCTGAGGACCCCTTTTTTTTTTATATATTTTTATTTACTACAAGTATATGTACACGGTATACAGGCCTAGCTGACACAATGGCATACTACTATATAGAAAGCCATTTGTTATGCTGAGAATTTCGGGAAAATTGGGTTTTTCCCCCAGGATGGATCCACACCAGCCGACTAACACCCAGGTACCCTTTTTCCTAATGGGTGAACGGGGACACCAGGTGTCTTATGGAAACACGTCCCAAATTTTTTTCCAGCCGTCCCGGGAGGAGATTCGAACCCCGGACCTCAGTGTGTGAGCGACTTCCCGACTTGCAATTAATCTTAGTTCATCTATCTTATTTCACCCTCTATTAGTATAGTAAACCTTAAGGGAGCTGCCCCCACTGCCCTCTGCTGTCTACCTTTTTTTGCTGACCTGATCCATTGTCTTAATTTGTAACTTTTCAGTGAATAATGCCTTTTTAAAAATTTACTGTTTTTAACCATATCCCAAAACCCGATGGTTTCCCCCACACCCCCTCCTCTATCCTACAGTTTAAAAACCTGCACGTTGAATGATAACACATTCACACTCCCAACAAAAAACCCCCCCCAAATTCAAAAACCAAACTTACCAATACAAACATCCATACTTTTACTGTGCCTATTACATACATAAAATCTATGCAAATATTAACCCACCACTCAAACTTCTCCTTACCAATTTTTAAAAGGGGACATGACCATAACACTAACACAGATACCCCCGATGTTCCCCGTGTCCATCTAACACATTTAAAAAATCAAGCATATAAAAGGCACGAAAATTTGGAATTCATTACCTGTCATTGCTAAAAAACCCCGCCTGTACCCCAATTCAAAACGTGCTAAAAAAATTCTCACCCAAACCAAATGTAATACCAAACATTCCCAACAAAGTAGAATAATCACTTAAATGTAAAACCTGACTAATCACTTAAATGTAAACCTGTTATGAATAATACTACTAAGCTAACTGTTTCCATAACATTTACAGTATAATGACCACGTAAACTTTAACGAACAAAATTGTTTTAAATTTTATCTCATCAATTAGTTGCATTGCTACATTTAAATTAATGTTAATTATATTCAAACTTTATAACTTAGATACACAATTATACTTTTTTAAAAATTATCAACCATAACTTTTACCATGTAATCTACAATTAAGTAGCCCTAAAATCCCCAATGTCAGCATATTAGGGGCATGTAATCTCATTAATACCTATGTATCTTGTTACCATGTATCATTGTACCATGTTTCAATAAAGTATTATAAAGTATTATAATGGCCTTCTCGATCGAGTTGGCAATGCACCCCCCCTCCCCAGAGAGATGTCCCATCCCTTCAACATCCCCATGTTTGCCAAAAAGGTGTCCCAGTTGTTGAAGGGGATTTTTCCCTTATATTCATAAATTTACCCAATTCCCCTAGACAACATTCACTCCCCATTTCCCCTTCTAGGCAAGATGCTACATATGATTGGGACCCCCTTTTAACCTAATTAATCTTGCTGACCTGTACTTATCTAGCAGGCACCCTTCTCTCCTACCCTTCCCGATATCATTTCCACAACACTGGACAGATAATGGGCTTGCCCCCATTACCGACATGATATTATCCAACCTGTTGACTATGTCACCAACACCAGCCCCAGGAAAACACACTCTGTCATCTTATTCCTATTACAGAAAGCATGGTCCATATATTTTACCGAGTCCCCAAACCCAAAGAATGGCTTACCTCTATTAGCAGGGAAAGTAGTCCCTTTTACCTTCACTAACCACTAAGTACACCTCCTGAAGCAGAGAAGTGATTTCCTCCCTTTCAAATTTTCTCTTAATTTTCCAATTGATGTTCCTCCCATTCGGGAACCACTCACCATTTGTAGCATGTGGACTGCCCTCACTGCTGGGCCCCTTTTTTTTCATCACCCCTTTCAACCACCTCGCAGCGAGTGACAGACTGCTCCTCACTGTGGTACCACCCCCCCACCCACTCCCCAAATTCATCTCACTCCCAAACCCATCGAGTTAAACCTTCAGCCCCCCTAATTTCCTCCTGTAGAAGTAGAACCCCCTTTTCAACATTTAACCTCAGTTTTTAAAAACACTGCAGAAACAACCAGATGTGTTGAAGTTTTTGGAGTGGTACACAGAGCACCTCTGCCCCTTTTCCCTGACCCAGGGAGAGATGTTATCGCCCCCTCGCCTATGAGATATCTAGTTTGCTTAGCAGCCTCTTCACCTCCTCGTTGTATGTATCTTTCCAGCACCTGTTGGTGTACTCCACCTCTCTCTCTTTTCCCGGAGTCCTTTCTGTCTCCACTGTGAATACTTTTTAAAATCTCATGTTAAGCTCCTAAATACTTCAACATCGTTTTTTGTAAATTTCCCTTCTTCCTCCCCCTGATTATCTGATCTTTGATCGTTTTTTTTTCCCTGATGTGACCTTACAACAGTTTTCGGGTCAGATTTGGCTTTCCCCGCTGTGTGTGTGTCTGTACTCACCTGGTTGTGGTTGCAGGGGTCGAGTCATAGTTTCGGGCCCCGATTCTTCGCTGGCCTAGGGTCCCTCCCTCCCTTCCCAAGGCTTTATCGACCCTCTTTTTCCCCAAGTAGGGAATCCTGCCTCCCCCAAAAATAATTCCCCAAGATTGTTCCATTTCCCCCGGACAACTCTGTTACTGAAGAAATACTTCCTAATTTTCCCTGTGACTCATCTGAGTTTTCAACTTCTACCCATGACCCCTTTTGGTCCCATCTCTGAAACATTCTGTCTCTACCCATTTTGTCAAACCCAATAATTATTTTATATGTTGTTATCATGTCCTCTTTTTCCCTCCTGTTCCCCGGGGAAATCTTTTTTTGAAAAACCTTTTGCATTTCCTCTAATTTTTTTTTGACGTGCATGACCGGGGTTGGGTTCCATACTGGTGCTGCATACCCCAAAAATGGGACGGTACACAGTGTACAGTGTCTTGAGTGACTCATTGTTAGATGTTGAAACGCTATACAATTTAGGTTTGCAAGGCGCCCCCCCCCCCCCCCCCCCCCCCCCCCCCCCCCCCCCCCCCCCCCCCCCCCCCCCCCCCCAAAAAAAAAAAAAAAAAAAAAAAAAAAAAAAAATTTGGGCCCTTTTTAGTTGTGGGGTTCCCCGTGGGGCCGTATGATTTCCCCGGATTTTTTCCCCGGGGTTTGGCCTTTGCCCTTGGTTTTGGGGGTTTCCGGTTTTTTGGGGCCTTTTCCCAAAATTTGTTTGCCTTGGTTTTGGGGTTTTCCGGGTTTGTCGGGCCGGTTTTTGTGTGTGGGGGCCCCCGGGGTTGTGTGTGGGTGCCTGGTGTTGTGTAGTGGTGCCTGGGGGTTTTTGTGTGGTTTCCGGTTTTTGTCGTGGTGCCCGGGGGTTGTGTGGGGGGCCTGGTGTTGGGGGTTTTGTGCCTAGGGGTTTGTGGGTGGAAAGGGTGTTGTGTGGGGGTGCCTGGTGTTGGGGTGGAAGGGGCCCGGTGTTGTGGGTGGTGCCCTTTTTGTGTGGTGGGGCCTGGTGTTGTGGTGGTGCCTGGGTGTTGGGGGTTTTGGTGCCTGGTTTTTGTTTTGTGGTCCTGGTGTTGTGTGGGTGCCTGGTGTTGTGTGGGGGTGCCTTTTTGTGTGGGTGCCTGGTGTTGTGGTGGGGCCTGGTTTTGTGGTGGTGCCTGGTGGGTTTTGTGGGGGTGCCTGGGGTTGTGTGCGTGGTTGGTGTTGTGTGGGGGTGGGGGTGGTGTTATGGGGGGGTGGTGCCCGGTGTTGTAGTGGTGCCTGGGTGTTGCCCTGGTGCCTGGTTTGTGTGCGTGGTGCCCGGTTTGTGTGCGTGGTGCCGGGGGTTGTGTGCGTGGTGCATGGTGTTTTGTGCGTGGTGGGGCCTGGGGGTTGGGGTTTGGTGGGTGGTGTTGTGTGCGTGGTGCCTTTGGGGTTGTGTGCGTGGTTGGTGTTGTTTTGGCCCGGTGATTATTGGGGTGGGGTTTTGGGGCATGGGGTGTTGTGTGCGTGGTGCCTGGTGTTGTGTGCGTGGTGCCTGGTTTTTTTTGTGCGTGGGGCCTGGTGTTGTGTGGTGGTGCCTGGGGTTGTGTGGGGTGGTGCCGGTGTTGTGTGGTGGTGCTGGTGTTGTGTGGGGGTGCCTGGTGTTGTGGTGGTGCCTGGTGTTGTGTGGTGGTGCCTGGTGTTGTTTGCGTGGTGCCTGGTGTTGTGTGCGTGGTGCCTTGGGTGGGGTTGGGGTTTTGGGGGGTGCCTGGTGTTGTGTGAGTGGTGCCTGGTGTTGTGTGCGTGGTGCCTGGTGTTGTGTGGTGGTGCCCCCTTTGGGGGTTGGGGGTGGTGGCTTGTTGGGGGTGCGTGGTGGGAAATTTTTGGTGGGGGTGCATGGTGTTGTGTGCGGGGGGGTGGGGGATGGTGTTGTGGAGTGGTGCCTGGTGTTGTGTGCGTGGTGCCTGGTGTTGTGTGGTGGTGCATGGTGTTTGTCGTGGGGCCTGGTGTTGTGGGGGCGGGGGGTGCCTGGTGGGGGTTTTGTGCGTGGTGCATGGTGTTGTGGGTGGTGCCTGGTGTTGTGTGCGTAGTGCCTGGTGTTGTTTTGGGGGTGCATGGTGGGTTTTGTGGGGTGGGCCGGGTTTTTGGGGTGCGTTTTGGGGCCTTTTGGGGTTGTGGGGGGGGCCGGGGGTGCCTGGTGTTGTGTGCGTGGGTGCCTGGTGTTGTGTGGTGGTGCATGGGTTGGGGTGGGGCCGGGGGTGGTTTGGGGGTTGGGGGTGAAGGTTTTGGGGCCTGGTGTTTGTGCGTGGTGCATGGTGTTTTGTGCGTGGTGCTGGGTTTTTGGGACTTTTTTGCGTGGTGCCCCCCGGTGTTGTGTGCGTGGTTTGGGGGTGTTGTGTGCCGGGGGTGCCCGGTGTTGTGTGCGTGGTGTGGTGTTGTGTGCGTGGTGCCTGGTGTTGTGTGCGTGGTGCCTGGTTTTTGGGGGTGCCTGGTGTTGTGTGCGTGGTGCCCGGTGTTGTGTGGGGGTGCCTGGTGGTTTTGCGTGGTGCCTTTTTGGGGTTGGGTTGGGGGAGTGGTGCCTGGTGTTGTGTGCGTGGTGCCTGGTGTTTGTGGTGGTGCCTGGTGTTGTGTGATGGTGCCCGGTGTTGGGGTGCGGGGGGGTGCCTGGTGTTGTGTGCGGGGGCCCGGTGTTGTGTGCGTGGTGCCCGGTGTTGTGTGCGTTGGGGCCCGGTTTTTGTGTGCGTGGTGCCCGGGTTTTTTGTGCGTGGTGCCTGGTGTTGTGTGGTGGTGCCTGGTGTTGTGTGCGTGGGCCCGGTGGTTTGTGGTGGTGCCTGGTGTTTTGTGCGTGGTGCCTGGTGTTTGTGGGGAGGGGTCGGGTAAAAAAATTTGCAGTTAAAGTGACCCTTTGATAAGCGCACTTGCCTTGGTCGTGGGTTTCCCCCTTTCAACCCCCCACGATATGGGTCCTTCAATAACCGGGTGATTTGGGGGGGTCCCAATTTCAAAACCCCTGATAGTGGGGGCCCCCCTTGTAACACCCTGATGAAGAAAATTTTCAACACTTTATGGCAAACCCTCCCAAAACCCCCGGTAGTGGGTTCCCAAAACACCCATGAAGATGGGTCCTTTTTGCAACCTCACCATGATGGGTTTCCCTTTCAACACCCACGGAGTTCCCTTCCCAACAATATTGGGTCCCCCCACAACACCCATGAGGGTGGGTCCCCTTTCAACACCCCCTGATGGGGGGGGTCCTCCTTCAAAAACCCCTGATGGTGGGTCCTCCTTACAACACCCATGATGGTGGGTACCCTTACAACACCCAATGGGAGGGGCCTCCCCACAACACCCATGATGGTGGGTCCTCCTTACAACAACCCCCGAAGGGGGGCCCCCTTCAACACCCATGATGGTGGGTCCCCCCACAACACCCATGATGGTGGGTTTCAACACCCTTTATGGTGGGGGCCTCCTTACAAAAACCCATGATGGTGGGTCCTCCCTTACAACACCCATGATGGTTCCCCCTTACAACACCCATGATGGTGGGTCCTCCTTACAAACACCCCTGATGGTGGGGCCTCCTTACAACACCCATGTTTGGGGGGCCCCTTACAACACCCATGATTTGGGGCCCCACAACACCTTTATGGTGGGTCCCCTTACAAACACCCATGATGGTGGGGCCCCCTTCCCAAAACCCATTTGGTGGGTCCTTTTTAACACCCCCTGATGGTGGGTCCTCCCCACAGCACCCACGATGGTGGGTCCTTGCAACACCCCGATGAAAAAATTTTTTGGGTTTTCATGTGTGAGTTTGGGGAGGCAGAACGCGGGGAATATTTTTAAGATGGTGGAGGGAGGGTCGTGTGGGGGTGAGGAGGGTCGTGGGGGGGTGAGGGGGGTCATGTGTGGGGGATGGGGGAGGGTCATGTGTGGGGGTAAGGGGGTCGTGTGTGTGGGGGGGAGGGTCGTGAGGGGGGGGGTGAGGGGGTCGTGTGGGGGAGGCGGGGGTTTTGGGGGTCTTTTGTGACGGGGGTGAAGAGGGTCGCGGTGAGGCGGTGGGGTGAGGAGGGTGGGGCGGGAGGCGGGGGGGTCGTGTGTGGGGGGGGGGAGGGTCGTGTGGGGGGGAAAAGGGGTCGTGTGTGGGGTGAGGACGGTCGTGTGGGGGAGGTGGGGTGGGGAGGGTGGGTGTGGGGGTTTTTGGGGGAGAAGGGTCGTGTGGGGAGGTGGGGTGAGGAGGGTCTTTGTAAGGTGTGTGGGGGGGAGGGTGTGTGCGAGGTGTGGGGGGTGAGGAGGTTTGGGGGAGGTGTGGGGTGGGGGAGGGGTGTGGGGAGAGGGTCATTTTTGTGGGGCCCGGGGGGTGGGGTCCGGGTGTGTCACAGTTTGGGTGAGGATGTTGTGTGCTCCCTCTACTCTTCTTCCCTTTTCTCTTCACACCTCGGTGGGTTAAAGCCCTGGGAAACTCTGTTATATCTAATAATAATTATATTATTTTTAAAACCATTTTAAAAACACCTCTCCGATCGGCTTCAAATTTTCCATGTGGTGTGTTGGCCTTATTGAAAGGTTCATAGTACCTTGGCATGTGCAGGTCCATCTACCAGTTAAAAACAGAAAATTTCCCAAAATTTTTTTTCTGGCGAAAATTTTTGAGAGACCCCCCAGCTCTTTAAACTCGCCACTGGTTTTCCTACCAGAAAAAGAATGACATTGTTCCCGGCATGTAGACCAAGGAACAATTTTTTTTTAAAATTGATTATTCATAAGAACATAAAGGGGGGGGGTTTGGGGTTTGATTGGGCCTGGAGATGGGAATGCTTGGGTACCGAAAAAAAAATACATAGGTCTTTTAATTAGGGGCCCGCTTTATGGGCCAGTATGTTGAGTGTTCCCCCATTCTTGTTCTCATGTTAAAAAAGAAAAAGAAGCACTGCAGTAGGATTTGGCAAACACGGTCCGTCACCTACTGGCCTAAGCTAGTCAGGTCCCAAATCACATCCACATAAGAACAAAGAATGGAGGAACAACAAGGCCTTGGGGCCCCTACAAGACATGTAATTATCAAAAACCCAATATGTATTTGTCCCAAACCTTTTCCCAAAGCACCCCAGAATTTCTTTTTAACCCCCAAAAACCAATCAAACCCAGCACCCCTTTCCACTCTTATATTATGCCAAAAACCACTGTGAAAAAAAAGTGAACTTCCAAACCCCTGATTTCCCATTATCAAAGAACTGACATATTTTGTCAAATCTCTTGTTTAAAGCCCCCGGGGTCCCCGATTACCATGCTCGACACTGCATGAAGGGTATACAATACCGACAAGTTTAATATAGACGTTTCCCCCCCAGTGGCTTTACATTACAAATTTATGTCATTGAATAGATCATTTTTATTAAAAAAAAATTGCGCTGAAAAATTTTTTTCCTGAAAAAAAATTAACGAAGGATCCTCTGAACGTGTGTATGTATTTGTGTTTTACTTACCTTTTGTGTTTGCGGGGGTCGATTCACAGCCCCGGCCCCTCCTTTGCTGGTTGCCATTAGGCATTAGGTCCATAAATTTTATCATACCTTTTCTTAAAGCTATGTAGGGATCCTGCCCCCACTACATCTTTTCCCCCAGATTGCCCCTTCCTCACCCCTGTGACTCATCTGAGTCTTCAATTTCGTTGGCCCCCTTGTTGCTGTGTCCCATCTCTAAAACATTTTTCCCCCATCCAACTTGTCAATTGCCTTAGTGTTTTTTATGTCGATCATGTCCTCCCCTCCTGTCCTCCAGTGTCGTCAGGTCGATTTCCCCTTTAACCCCTTTCCCCGAGAACATTCCCTTAGCCGGGCTAGTCTTGTTAAACCTTGCACTTTCAGTTTTTTACGTTTGGCAAGGGGGGTTCCAAACTGGGCTGCATATCCAATATAGACCTAACGAACAGTGTCCTGAAAAGTTTTTATTAGGGTGTATTTTGTGTGTTAGTTATGTGTTGTGGTATTTTTGTATGTGTTGTTACCATTTTTTCCCCGGCACATGTCGATTGACACTAGGCCTGTTGTATGTGTAAGGAAAAAACTTTGAAATGCCCCCCCCCGCCGGGAATTTAACCTGCGTTAAGCGAGGTTTTTGCCACCAGGCCACCAGGGCTTTTGTGTGTGTTGTTAATTTTTGTCCATTTTTTTGTGTGTGTATTTTGTGTGTATGTGTGTGTATGTGTGTGTTTGTGTGTGTATATATATTGTGTGTGTTATATATTGTGTGTGTGTATGTTACCTAGTTTTGGGGTTTCAGGGTCAACCCCGCTCCGACCTCACCCTTCACCGACTAGGCCAACCTTTTTGGGTCCGGGGGTTTATCGTCATGTCATTCACTTATACAAGGAACAGCATCGGGCCTGGACTGACACTTGCGGAAACCCACTTTAAAACAGCCCACCCCTCACTTCGTCACGTACCAACAAAGTTGTTTTTCCCTTCCCCTCAGGTAATTCCCTTAAAGTACTTTCCCTGTATTCCGCTTGCGCTCTAGATTTTCAACCAATTTTTTGCATGGTACTTTTCGAAAGCCTTCTTACAGTCCCAAAAAGATGCAGCACCCATCCCTCTTTTCCCGTCTTGCTTCTGTTACACTGTCAAAACACCAGAAGTTTGAAAGGTTTTCCCCTTCCCTGAAACATGCTGGTTGTCATGAACTGTTACAAATGACACAATATCATTAGGAAAAACATCTCCAGTGAACACTAGAAAAAATTTTTGCC
>WNWK01047643.1:0-13849 GCA_009830355.1 Cherax destructor | reverse complement strand
CAATGCCTGGCGTTCACTTTGAGTTTGTAAATTTCAAATTGCTAATTTTGTGCAATTAGATGACGTAATAAGTGGATACTGTTCTGATCGGCTTCCAACCATCTTGAAGATTCAAATTCAAATTTAACTCTCGGTTAATTATTCTATATAGTTGACTGAAAGTGAAAAAACAAAGGACATCCTTCTCCCATTTCTGTTAGTGCATAGTATGAAACTAAAGCACTAATCCTCAATCAAAGTTTACCTCAAGCCTATGAATCTGCAGGCTCGAATACGTGGATCAGGACTTATTAGAGACATTCTCATTATAATACATTTCCCTTCTTATCCAGATTGTGACAAGCTCGGAAAATACTTCCACGTCCAATGAAGGTCTGAGAGACGTCTCACTTTACAACATTTGTCACCCAGTTTTTGAGGACAGTGGTAACAACAGCATAGTAACAGACAAGGACACAAGTCGAATAACATCAATTTGAAACCTTCACCCCTTCACTGTTATTTTGAAAAAAAACAATGCATGGGGGAAAACATTTTAAAAAAAAGTATTAAAAAAAACCAGGATATTAAAAAAAAAATTATATCAGCAACCTTTTAGTTCCCCTTTGTCAAACTTTCCCCCTTATATCTCCTAAAAGGGGACATACTATTTGAGGGAAGGGAAAAGACCCAAACAAGATGCTCAAGAAACGTACCAAGAAACTAAACAAGCGTGCCTTCAGATTAGAAAAAATTTTTAAAACACACAATTTCACCACTTAGTTACTGAGCGATGGAAAAAATGGCACCCCAAAATTAAAAAAAAGGACATTCAAAATTTTTCTTGCACCATCCACTCAGGATTTTTCCTATAACTCTAAAACCCCTTTAAGTCCCCTTATTTCTGGTTTTTTTGGTCCCCCCCTTCCCTTTTCCCCCGGGGTCTAAATAGAAAACTTAAACCCGTGAGTGGTGGCCCAATCGGAAAACCGGTTGATGGCATGCTGGAGGGGAAAATGCAGTGAGGTGACAGTCAGCACCTGCACAAGTTTTAGCCCAAAATCATCAGCATAAAGCGATGACTAAATATTGGATGGGGGAACAAAGCCGATTATTTATAGCAAGGAGAAAAAGGTTGTGGGTCAGAAAAAATTTGGGGGCACCTTCTTTCTTGGACGAACTCCGGGAAAACCATTACTAACCGGACCTGGAAATGTCTTTTTGTTAAAGCCTTAAAGGAAAAAAGGTGGGTTTCCACGGGGCCTGGGGGGGCCTTTGGCCCAAAAAATTTTTACCTCCCAAATTGTATCATTTTTTCAAGTTTAAAAAGATGGCGATAAGGTGGGGGTTTTTGCAAAAGGGATTACGAATATACGTATCCAAGCGCAGTAAGGGGGCAATGGAGAACGGGGCCTTTTCAAAACCATTTGACTGGGGGGAGACTGGTTTTCATTTTCCCTCCACATCAAACGTTAGTAATAGACGTTCCACACCCTCCAAAATGCACTGGTAAGAGTGGGGGGACGGTAGTGGGGAAACATATCCCGTAGTACCCGGTTTCGAAAAAGGAACAATGCAGACTTCCACAAACTGGGGAATAACCCCCCGGGCCATATGATTAAAGAGTCAAGCCGGGGCAGCAAAAAAGACTGATGTAAAGGGCAAAAGAATTATTTTTCTGGGGCCCCCCAAACTGCCGATGATCGGGAAGAGGGGCCCCTTCCCGTTCTTGGGAAGGGGGAAAAGGGACATTATAAATTTTTCCTAAAAAGAAAATCTAAAGGGGTTTTAATTCACTGGCAGACGTAGAAGAAAGGGGAAAGAGGGGGATAGGGTAGAGCCCCCAGGAAATGGGACCCGATGATTACCAATTTTATTTTTGGGAAGGAAAATCTTATATCGACAAGGGAACCCCGAAAAAAAAGGAACCGGGGTTTGGGGGGGAAAAAAACCACTCATTCCGCAGTTTCTTTTTCCGGGTTGCACCATCAGGAAGCCGAAGGGCCCGGGGGAAACAAACCCCCCAACAAGTGCGTTTAGCGTCGCGTATGACACGGCGAGCAATTGCCCCCTCTGTTTAAAAACAAGGAGTCTCTCCCCTACCCCCAACACTGGGAGCTTGTTTTCCCCCCCACCAAAACCCGTAGCTTCAGTACCCACACCCCCCCAACACCAGGGGCCTTCATTCCCACCAACACTCACCAGTGGGTTTGGGAACCCACACCCCACAATCCATTGGGTTCCCGGGGCCCGACCCCATAGAACCAGGGAAAATCAGTATTTAAACCCCCCCCCAAAACCCCGTATTTAGTTTCCCCCCCACAACACCAGGGGCCTTCAGTTTTCACCTCAAAACCAGTGGTTTTAGTACCCACACCACCCACAAACCAAAAGCTTGGGACCTTTCACCCCACAACACCCGTAGTTTTGTCCTTTATTCTTCCCCGTGGTTTTAGTACCCCCCCCACAACACCAGTAGCTTGGGACCTAAACCCCCCCAACCTTGGGGTTCAGTACCCCCAAACCTCCCTGGGCCGGGATTCCCCCCCAACTCCATTTGCCCAAATACCCACACCCAACCTTTTTGACTTCCGGGTTTTCCCCCCCCAAAGAACTCTGGCCAAAAATAGTAGCTTGGGGCTTCAGGGAATTGTTTTCATAACACATTGGCTTCCGGGGCTTCCGACAACACTTAAAAGGTGCCTTTTGACAAAAAATCATTGGGTTTCCCCTCTTCTAATTCCCTCCCCCCAACACCAGGTTTCCTTGGGGCCTTTACCCCCCCAAAAACCCCGGGGATTCACTCCGGGACCCCCCCTTGCAAAAGCCCTTTTTTCTTCCCGTACCCCCCCAAAAACGTGGTTTAAATATTTCAAGACCCCATCTCCATAACACCTTTTTAACTTCAGTTTTCCACAACCTTTTGGCTTCAATACTCGTCCCCTCTTTGGCCGGTACTTTTAGTACCCACCCCCACATAACACCTGTGGCTTAGTACCCCCCAAAACCCCACCCGTAAACTTGCCCCCTCCCCCACCAACCCTTTCTTCACTGCTTCAGTTAACACTCCCACACAACACTTGTGGCTTCAGCACCTCTTCCTCACCTGGTTGTTTAGTTCATCACCTGCACTGCCAGTTCCCTGAAGACTCCTAGACGGGAGTACCAGAACAATCAATTCCTCTCTCCTGTCTGATGGTAAAAGAATTTTTGGCTGTATTTTTGGGTTGCATAAACCAATTTACCTTATATTAATATTCATGGCCTAAGGTCCATTCCGGCGGCAGCCGAATGAAACAGACAACCGAGGGGAAGGGGCACAGACAGCCGAGACAGACCCCAGAGGACAGACAGCTCGAGAGAGAGGGAACAGCGGGGGAAAAGGAAGGACAGACAGCAGAGGGACAGACAGCAGAGAGGGACAGACAGGCGAAGAAGGGACTAAAACACCCAAGGAGGAAGACGCAGAGAGGGCAGACAGGAGGCAGCATTCAGGATGGTGACTTAGATTCCAGATTCAGGAGGACAGATAGGAGGAGCATTCAGGATGTCAGCATTCAGAATGGTCAGCATTCAGGATGGTGCAGCATTCAGGATGGCCCAGCATTCAGGATGGTAGAAAGGTCCAATTCAGGATGGTCAGCATTCAGGATGGTACAGCATTCAGGATGGTGCAGCATTCAGGATGGTCCAGCATTCAGGATGGTCCAGCATTCAGGATGGTCAGCATTCAGGATGGTACAGCATTCAGGATGGTGCAGCATTCCAGGATGGTCAGCATTCAGGATGGTGATTCAGATGGTCAGCATTCAGGATGGTACAGCATTCAGGATGGCAAGCTTCAGGATGGTACAGCATTCAGGATGGTGCAGCATTCAGGATGGTCGGGCATTCAGGAGGGTCCAGCATTCAGGATGGTACAGCATTCAGGATGGTACAGCATTCAGGAGGGTCAGCATTCAGGATGGTGCAGCATTCAGGATGGTCAGCATTCGGGATGGTCAGCATTCGGATGGTCAGCATTCAGGATGGTACAGCATTCAGGATGGTGCAGCATTCAGGATGGTACAGCATTCAGGATGGTGCAGCATTCAGGATGGGTACAGCATTCAGGATGGTACAGCATTCAGGATGGTGCAGCATTCAGGATGGTACAGCATTCAGGATGGTACAGCATTCAGGATGGTACAGCATTCAGGATGGTACAGCATTCAGGATGGTACAGCATTCAGGATGGTGCGCATTCAGGATGGTCAGCATTCAGGATGGTACAGCATTCAGGATGGTGAGCATTCGGATGGACAGCATTCAGGTTTGGTCAGCATTCAGGATGGTACGGCATTCAGGATGGTACAGCATTAGGATGGTGCAGCATTCAGGATGGTCAGCATTCAGGATGGTACAGCATTCAGGATGGTGCAGCATTCAGGATGGTACAGCATTCAGGATGGTACAGCATTCAGGATGGTACAGCATTCGGGATGGTACAGCATTCAGGATGGTGCAGCATTCAGGATGGTCAGCATTCAGGATGGTACAGCATTCAGGATGGTCAGCATTCAGGATGGGTCAGCATTCAGGATGGTACAGCATTCGGATGGTACAGCATTCAGGATGGTACAGCATTCAGGATGGTACAGCATTCAGGATGGTCAGCATTCAGGATGGTGCAGCATTCAGGATGGTACAGCATTCAGGATGGTCAGCATTCAGGATGGTACAGCATTCAGGATGGTACAGCATTCAGGATGGTACAGCATTCAGGATGGTGCAGCATTCAGGATGGTACAGCATTCAGGATGGTAAAACATTCAGGATGGTACAGCATTCAGGATGGTACAGCATTCAGGATGGTACAGCATTCAGGATGGTGCAGCATTCAGGATGGTCAGCATTCAGGATGGTGCAACATTCAGGATGGTCAGCATTCAGGATGGTACAGCATTCAGGATGGTACAGCATTCAGGATGGTGCAGCATTCGGGATGGTGCAGCATTCAGGATGGTCAGCATTCAGGATGGTCAGCATTCAGGATGGTACAGCATTCAGGATGGTCAGCATTCAGGATGGTCAGCATTCAGGATGGTACGCATTCAGGATGGTACAGCATTCAGGATGGTACAGCATTCAGGATGGTACAGCATTAAAGGATGGTGCAGCATTCAGGATGTACAGCATTCAGGATGGTCAGCATTCAGGATGGTCAGCATTCAGGATGGTCAGCATTCAGGATGGTACAGCATTCAGGATGGTCCAGCATTCAGGATGGTGCAGCATTCAGGATGGTGCAGCATTCAGGATGGTGCATGGGATGGCAGCATTCAGGATGGTCAGCATTCGGGATGGTGCACTTGGGATTGGTGCAGCATTCAGGATGGTGCAGCATTCAGGATGGTGCAGCATTCAGGATGGTGCAGCATTCAGGATGGTACAGCATTCAGGATGGTGCAGCATTCAGGATGGTGCAGCATTCAGGATGGTGCAGCATTCAGGATGGTACAGCATTCAGGATGGTGCAGCATTCAGGATGGTACAGCATTCAGGATGGTGCAGCATTCAGGATGGCATTCGGATGGCAGCATTCAGGATGGTACAGCATTCAGGATGGTACAGCATTCAGGATGGTCAGCATTCAGGATGGTGCAGCATTCAGGATGGTGCAGCATTCAGGATGGTGCAGCATTCAGGATGGTCAGCATTCAGGATGGTGCAGCTTTTAGGATGGTGCAGCTTTTAGGATGGTGCAGCATTCAGGATGGTGCAGCTTTCAGGATGGTGCAGCATTCAGGATGGTGCAGCATTCAGGATGGTGCAGCATTCAGGATGGTGCAGCATTCAGGATGGTGCAGCATTCAGGATGGTGCAGCATTCGGATGGTGCAGCTTTTAGGATGGTGCAGCGGGTAGAATGAAGAAACATGCATCACTGTGCAGTAGGCAACAGGAGCAGCAAGCAGCACCTCGAGGCAACAAGGAACAGCAACAGTCGCCATCACTACAACACATGACATGGAAAACTTACATGGAAAACTTACATGGAAACTTACATGGAAAACTTACTTTTGGAAAACTTAGAGCTTAGTCTTGTTGACAATGTGTGTTTCTGCTGCACCGAGGCTCTCTCTCTTTTTCTCTTTTTCTCTCTGTTTTTTACACAGGGTTTACGAGGTTGGGTTTAAAGGGGTTTCCCTAATTTTATTTACAAGCTAAGCTCTGTATCTTCATTATCTATTATTATTATTATAATAAAAATGAAGCGCTAAACCACAGGGGTCATACAGCCCTTCATTATCTAACTCATCTCTCTCTCGTTGTTTCTCTCTTTCATTCTCTCTCCCTCATCTCTCTCTCTTCCTCTATCTGTTTTCCAAAGATTTTTACAGGGTTTGGTTAAGGGTTCCTACTTTTATTTACAAGCTAAGAGCTGTTAACTACATCAGATCATTTCAAAACTTTTGTTATGAAACATACAAATATGGAATAGGATGAAGTTGGAGCCATCTGTGGGCCAGCAATTTCATTTGATAAACTGACTTTATTTCGTTGATATCATTATGCTGCACGAACTTTTTTCAGACTCGAGTCGTCCTAGAAATAAAGGATCTCGAAGTGATGTTCTGGCGAAGGTTACAGAGTGAAGTTGCTGCTTGTTGCCCGTTTGTGGTGTAGAAGCTCACTTCTCGATGTCCTCGGAGTGGAGCGAAGTGTGGTAATTTGAAAATATTGGCCTTGTACATAGCAGTAAGGCCCCCCACATTCCTCCGGTGTTGAAGGCTCTGTTGGGTCCTTTGCATTCTATAGTTCTTCCATTCCATAGCACATTTGGGTTTTTGGCCCCCCTGACCTTTGGGTGAACCACGGGCTTATCCTGGCTTTTCATTCGTCCAGCCCTTCCTGGTTCCCCTCCATTTGTAACTCTACTGTGTATTCGAAGCTTAAAACCACATGATCACTGGCCCCAAGGGGTCTTTCATATGTGATGTCCTCAATATCTGCACTACTCAAGGTGAATTGAGGTCTAGTCTCGCTGGTTCATCCTCCTCTCTCTCTGATAGTGTCCCTTACTGTTGGTACATGTAGTTTTCCAGTACCACCTCTATCATCTTAGCCCTCCACGTTTCTGGCCCCATGTGGCTCCAAGTTCTCCCAATCGATTTCGTTGTGGTTGAAATCACCATGATCAGTAGCTTCGCCCTGCTTGCATACGCCCTTCAGGCCACTTCAGCCAATGTTCAACCATTGCTCTTTACTCTCATCATACTCTTGCCTTGGCCTCCTGCTGTTCTGTGGTGGGTTATACATCACTGAAATTTTGCTTCTCCTTTGTCTCCCCTTCCCAGCTCATAAAAATCCCGGGGGTTTTTTTGATCAGCAGCCCCTTTTTTTCCTTTCCCTCGGATCGTTCCCCAGTTGGAAAGATGGCATCTTTTATCATACCTGTGAGCTTGGTTTCTGTGAGAGCTATGATGTCCAGTAATGCCTTTTTGGGAATCTTTCGTGCCCTCCTCCCATTATGTTTTTTCCCCGTCAGCGTTGGTGCCATACCTTCAGTTTCCTCTCCAACACTGTGTTTTGGGGGTCTGTGGGTGTGGGGGACCTGGCAGTGTACTGCGGGATTCTATAGGGGAGTGTTGGGTGGGGATTGTGGTATGTGTTGGGAAAAGCGTGATTGGTTGGGGGGTTCTGGGGATGATTCTGTGTGGGGTTTTTCCTTGTTCCCCCCCCCGGTTTGGTTGTCCTCTGCTGATTCTGTCTTTGTCTCTCCTCCTAGCTCCTTTCGCTTTTGTGTCCTCTCCCCCCAGCTGCTGTCGTTCTGTTTTTGTTCTGTCTTGGTCTAGGAACACCCTCATTTATTCTGCCGATTCCTTCAGCCATGGTTTCTCTTGGAGGATCCTGTTTTGCACTGTTTCTGTCCTGAAAATAAAGCTTGATTGGTCGTTTTCCCCCCCTTCACGTCCCCCATTCTCTAAAAATTTACAATCTCGGACATGTCCTCTTCACCTATTTCTGTGATGATGTTCTCAATCTTTCTGCCTGTCGTCTTTCAGTGTGTGCCCTTTCCCCTGCCCCTCCTTGAGCCCTCTTTACTCCATGGCCCTGCTTGGTAGGCTGATATGGCCTTAGCATAAGTTATATCTCCTTCCTTCGTGTTGGGCCCCTCTTTCCCAGTAGGGGTGTACCAGGTTCAGATGCTGTGTCCTTTTGGTCGGGCTCCTGTAACCCACTTGAGCCTGTTTACCTCATATTCTAGGACCCTTTTCCTGGCTACTGCATCTTCGACTTGTGACTCCCCCAAAAATTCTTCTCCTCCAACCTCTTTTCCCAAAATTTTTTAGAAAGCAGTCTCCATTTTTGCAGAAAGCTCTCCCAGTTTTCTCTCCCCCTCTTGTTCCATCCCTTTTTCACTGCTCTTCCATCCATTCTTCCTTACCAGAACCATTCTCCTCTGATCCCTGGGTCCCCTTTTAGTCCCCCCATTTTTTTTTGGGGGAAAGGGAAAAGGGGGAGGGAGAGGAGGAGGGGAGGAGGAAGGGAGAGGGGAGGAGGAAAAGGAGGAAGAGAGAAAGGAGAGGGTGGAGGAGGAGAGGGAGAGGGTGGGGGAAAGGGGAGGGAATGGGAGAAAGGAATGGGGGGAGAAAAGAGATAAAAAGGGAAGGGGGAAGGGAAAAAGGGGGGAGAAAGGGAAGGTGGGGGAGAGAGATAGATGGAGAGAGATGGAGAGGGAGATGAAAAAAAAGGGGAAAGGGGGAAAAGTGGGGAGAAGGGAAAAGGGGGGGGAGGGAAAAAGTGTGAGATAGAGAAGGGAGGGGAGAAGGGGGTGTGTGTGTGTGCACCCCGTGTACTCACCCCAATTTTGGTTGCAGGGGGCGAGAGGGGGAGAGAGTGGTAGGTGGGGGAAAAAAAAGGGGAAAAGGGAGTGAGGGGAAATGCCTGAGGGGGGGGGTGGTGGTCCAGAGTAGGGGTTGAGGGAGGGGGTCCTTGGGGTGGGGAAAACCCCTTTTTGGGAAAGGGGGAAAGGGGGGTCGGGGGTGTGTACTCACCTAATTGTACTCACCCAATTGTGGTTTTCAGGGGTCGACACTCAGCTCCCGGCCCCGCCTCTTCACTGTCCCTACTGGGTCCCTTTTCTCCCTGCTCCATGAGCTTTATCATACCTCCTTTTAAAACTATGTTCTTCCTGCCTCCACTACATCACTTGCTAGACTATTCCACTTCCTGACTACTCTTTTTTAAAAAAATCTTCCTAACATCCCTTTGACTCATCTGAGTCCCTTCCCCCCAGTATTTTTTAATGTCGTTATCATTTTTCTAACCCCCCTGTCCTCCAGTGTTGTCATGTCTCCTCTAACCCTCCTGTCCTCCAGTGTTGTCAGGCTGATTTTGCTTAACCTTTCGTCGTAGGACATTACCCTTAGCTATGGAACAACCTTGTCGCATACCTTTTTCACTTTCTCTAATTTCTTGACGTGCTTGACCAATTTTGGGTTCCAAACTGGTGCTGCATACTCCCAGTAGGGGCCTGACGTACACGGTGAACAGTGTCTTGAACGATTCTTTTGGGGATCGTAACTCTAATCTTAGGTTTGCCAGTCGCCCATATGCTGCCGCAGTTATCTGGTTGATATGTGCTTCTGGGATGCTTGGGGTTATACTCACCCCCAAAGGGCTTTCTCCTTTAACGAGGTTTGCAGTCTTTGTCCACCTAGCCTATACTCTTTTTTGCGGTCTTCTTTGCCCTTCCCCGATCTTCATGACCTTGCATTTGGCGGGATTAAATTCGAGAAGCCAGTTGCTGGACCTGGTATCCAGCATGTCCAGATCTCTTTGAAGTCCTGCCTGATCCTCATCCGATTTAATTCTCCTCATTAATTTCACATTATCTGCGAACAGAGACATTTCTGAGTCTATCCCGTCCATCATGTCATTCACTTATACCAAGAATAGCACTGGTCCCCGGGGCTAACCCCTGCGGGACCCCGCTCGTCACAGGCGCCCCTGATACCTCATCACGCACCATGACCCGTTGTTGCCTCCTGTCAGGTATTCTCTGATCCATTGCATTTTTCCCTTTCCCGTTATACGCGCCTGATTCTCCAAACTTCTGCACTAATCTCATATGAGGAACTGTGTTGAAAGGGCCCTTTCCCGCAGTCTAATAAAATGCAGTACTCTTCCATCACACACTGTCAGCTGTACTTTCCATCACACACTGTCAGCTGTACTTTCCATCACACACTGTCAGCTGTACTTCTCCATCACACATTGTCAGCTGTACTTTCCATCACACACTGTCAGCTGTACTTCTCACACACACTGTCAGCTGTACTTCTCCATCACACACTGTCAGCTGTACTTCTCACCACACACACTGTCAGCTGTACTCTTCCATCACACACTGTCAGCTGTACTTCTACATCACACATTGTCAGCTGTACTCTCTCCATCACACACTGCAGCTGTACTCTCTCCATCACACACTGTCAGCTGTACTCTCTCCACACACATACTGTCAGCTGTACTTCTCCATCACACACTGTCAGCTGTACTCTCTCACCACACACTGTCATCTGTACTTTTCCATCACACATGTCAGCTGTACATCTCCACACACATTGTCAGCTTCTTCCATCACACACTGTCAGCTGTACTCTTCCACCCACACACTGTCAGCTGTACTCTCTCCACCCACACACTGTCAGCTGTACTTTTCCATCACACACTGTCAGCTGTCTCTCTCCATCAACACTGTCAGCTGTACTTTCCATCACACACTGCAGCTGTACTCTTCCATCACACACTGTCAGCTGTACTTTCCATCACCATTGTCAGCTGTACTCTTCCATCACACACTGCCAGCTGTACTTTCCATCACACACTGTCAGCTGTACTTTCCACCACACACTGTCAGCTGTACTTTCTCCATCACACACTGTCAGCTGTACTTCTCCATCACACATGTCAGCTGTACTTTCCATGCACACACTGTCAGCTGTACTCTCTCCATCACACATTGTCAGCTGTACTCTCTCCATCACACAATGCCAGCTGTACTCTCTCCATCACACACTGTCAGCTGTACTCTCTCCACCACACACACTGTCAGCTGTACTCTCTCCATCACACATTGTCAGCTGAACTCTCTCCATCACACACTGCCAGCTGTACTCTCTCCATCACACACGCTCAGCTGTACTCTCTCCATCACACATTGTCAGCTGTAGTCTCTCCATCACACACTGCCAGGTGTACTCTCTCCATCTCGCACTGCCAGCTGTACTCTCTCCATCTTACATTGTCAGCTGTACTCTTTCCACCACACGCTGTCAGCTGTACTCCCTCCATCACACACTGTCAGCTGTACTCTCTCAATCACACACTGTCACCCGGACACCCTCCATTACACACTGTCAGCTGTACTCCCTCCATTACACACTGCCAGCTGTACTCTCTCCATCACACACTGCCAGCTGTACTCTTTCCATCTCACACTGCCAGCTGTACTCTCTCCATCACACACTGTCAGCTGTACTCTCTCCACCACACACACTGTCAGCTGTACTCTCTCCATCCCACTGCTATCTGTACTCTCTCCATCACACACTGTCAGCTGTACTCTCTCCATCACACATTGTCAGCTGTACTCTCTCCATCACACACTGCCAGCTGTACTCTCTCCATCACACACTGCCAGCTGTACTCTCTCCATTACACACTACAGGGACAGGATGTTCCAGAGAGGGAACACAGAAACAAGGGGACACAACTGGAAGCTGAAGACTCAGATGAGTCAAAGGGATGTTAGGAAGCATTTCTTCAGCCACAGAGTAGTCAGGAAGTGGAATAGTCTAGAGAAAGATATAGTGGAGGCAGGAACCATACATAGTTTTAAGACGAGGTATGATAGAGCTCATGGAGCAGGGAGAGCAGAGACCCAGTAGCGGACAGCGAAGAGGCGGGGCCAGGAGCTGAGTCTCGACCCCTGCAACCACAATTAGGTGAGTACAATTAGGTGAGTACACTGCCAGCTGTACTGTCTCCATCACACATTGTCAGCTGTACTCTCTCCATCACACACTGCCAGCTGCACTCTCTCCATCACACACTGTCAGCTGTACTCTCTCCACCATACACACTGTCAGCTGTACTCTCTCCATCACACACTGTTATCTGTACTCTCTCCATCACACACTGTCAGCTGTACTCTCTCCATCACACACTGTCAGCTGTACTCTCTTCATCACACACTGTCAGCTGTACTCTCTCCATCACACATTGTCAGCTGTACTCTCTTCATCACACACTGCCAGCTGTACTCTCTCCATCACACATTGTCAGCTGTACTCTCTCCATCACACACTGTCAGCTGTACTCTCTTCATTCATCACATTTCAGCTGTACTCTCTCTCATCACACATGCATGTCTGTATACTTCTCTTCCATCACACATTGTCAGTGTACTTCTCATCACACACTGTCAGCTGTACTTTTCCATCACACATTGTCAGCTGTACTTCTTCATCACACATTGCAGCTGTACTCTTCCATCACATCTACTGACTCCACTGTACTTCTCCATCACAATGTCAGCTGTACTTTCCATTACACATGCTATCTGTACTTCTCAATCACACACTGTCAGCTGTACTCTCTCCATCACACACTGTCAGCTGTACTCTCTCCATCACACACTGCTATCTGTACTCTCTCCATCACACACTGTCAGCTGTACTCTCTCCATCACACACTGCCAGCTGTACTCTCTCCATCACACACTGCCAGCTGTACTCTCTCCATCACACATTGTCAGCTGTACTCTCTCCATCACACACTGCTATCTGTACTCTCTCCATCACACACTGTCAGCTGTACTCTCTCCATCACACACTGCTATCTGTACTCTCTCCATCACACATTGTCAGCTGTACTCTCTCCATCACACACTGTCAGCTGTACTCTCTCCATCACACACTGCTATCTGTACTCTCTCCATCACACATTGTCAGCTGTACTCTCTCCATCACACATTGTCAGCTGTACTCTCTCCATCACACACTGCTATCTGTACTCTCTCCATCACACACTGCCAGCTGTACTCTCTCCATCACACACTGTCAGCTGTACTCTCTCCATCACACACTGTCACTGTACTCTTCCACTCAACACTGCCTGCTGTACTCTCTCCATCACACACTGTCAGCTGTACTCTCTCCAACACACACACTGTCAGCTGTACTCTCACCATCACACACTGTCAGCTGTACTCTCTCCACCACACACACTGCCATCTGTACTCTCTCCACCACACACACTGTCAGTTGTACTCTCTCCACCAAACACATTGTCAGCTGTACTCTCTCCATCACACACTGTCAGCTGTACTCTCTCCACCACACACACTGTCAGCTGTACTCTCTCCATCACACACTGTCAGCTGTACTCTCTCACCACACACACTGTCAGCTGTACTCTCTCCATCACACACTGTCAGCTGTACTCTTCCACACACACTGTCAGCTGTACTCTTCCATCACACACTGTCAGCTGTACTTTCCATCACAATGTCAGCTGTACTCTTCCATCACACACTGTCAGCGTACTTTCCATCACACACTGCAGCTGTACTCTCTCAATCACACACTGTCAGCTGTACTTCTCACACACACTGTCAGCTGTCACTCTCTCCATCACATACTGTCAGCTGTACTTTCTCATCACATTGTCAGCTGTACTTCTCTCATCACACACTGTCAGCTGTACTCTCTCTACTCACACACACTGTCAGCTGTACTTTCCATCACACACTGTCCAGCTGTACTTTTCACACACACTGTCAGCTGTACTCTTCCATCACACACTGTCAGCTGTACTTC
>WNWK01047642.1:0-13849 GCA_009830355.1 Cherax destructor | reverse complement strand
ACTGGGGGTGACAGTAGTAACACTGTTTACTGAGGTGACAGTAAACACTGTTTTACTGAGGGACAGTGGGAACATTTTTTTACGAGGTGACAGTAGTAACCCCTGATTTTTTATTCTTGAAAAACAAGAATTTCCCTAACACTGTCTCAGTTTTCTGGTTTTTATAAAATTTTTTTAAAATGGGGTAAGGGGGTTTTCCCCCGGTTATGACAAGTCTTTAAAGTGCACACCCTGGCAGTGTATCCCCCGGTGATGACAAGCCCCTTTTGAAGTGCACACCCTGGCATTTATCCCCCGGGATGAAAGTCTTTGGGTCACCCCCTGGCGTGTATCCCCCGGGTAATGAAAAGTTTTTGAATTTAAAAAACCCCTCAGTGTATCCTCCGGTGATAGGGGAAAGTGAACTTTCTCCACTGGAAACTCTCCCCCCAGGGAAAAAAGTAAACTGCCCTCCCTAAGTAACTGCACAAAAATTGATTTCCCCCTAAATTACCTTATTAAGGTAAAATAAATTCTTCTCTAGTGAAAAATCAAAATTTTTTATACTACATTCTTTTGAAGGAGAAAAAAAAGAGGGAAAAAAAAGAAAAAAGGGGGGGAGAGAGAGAGGAGAGAGGGAGAGAAGGGAAGAAGGAAGAAGGGAAGAGGGGGACACACAAAGCCTGGACCTCCCTGTAACCCATAATCCTCTCAAGGTCTTTCAAAATGTCGTGTTATCATCCGTCCCCTGACATAATCAATACGGCCCCTCATCGCTACTGTTAACACCATCGATCAATGTAAAATTTAAACCCCAGTGAGAATTTCCCCCTCAAACAGATTAAAATAATATTGTACAAGGAGCGATATTTTTCTACTAAACACGTTAAAAAAGTTTGCTCAAGAGTATTTTCAGCTTAACCCCTCATCAAGGGCATTTTTTGTTTTCTGAAATACTAAACAAAGCCTAGAAAACAAAACTGAAAAACCCTCCCCTCCCCTGTCATGTACACCCTCACCTTTTTAATATACCGTGTGTTCTTTAACTCTATATTATATCGAGAAATAAACTTGATGGCGAAATGTCTCTTTAATAAATGTTCTGTTACCTCACACAGACACTCACACAGACGTGCACACAGACACTCCCCAAGACACTCCACAGACCTCACACAGACACTCACACAGACGTGCGCACACACAAAAGGGGGGAATTACTGTAAAAAAAAAACCGAGGGGTTTTGATGAGCAAAAAAAGGGAAAGACAGGGGGAAAAGAAAGAGATTACATTGCGTTTATCGGAGGTCCCAAGGTGATAATTGCAGTGATGCCCACAGAACAGCACTAAGTCAAGGCAAGTATGATGGGGTAATGGAGCGATGGTTGACACTCTGGCTGAAGGGGCCCAGAAAGCTCAGCGACAGGGAAACTCTGATTATGGGTGACTTAAACCACAAGGAAATCGATTGGGAGAACCTGGAGCCAAGGGGCCCAAAACGCAGGGGCTAAGATGATGGAGGTGAGAAGAGAGGAGAGGATGAACCAGTGAGACTGAACCTAGTAATTATTTTATGTCAGTTTTGAGGACATTACATTAGAAAGCCCCCCGGGGGGCCAGTGACCACGTGGTACAGCTTCGAATATAGAGTTATAAGTGGAGAGGAAGGGAAAGGCCGGACAATGACCAAACCAAGAAAGGGGACTAAGGCATCAAAATTTTTTTTGGGGGTTTAGTGGGACAGAGAACTGGAGGGGGTCAGTAAACGGATGAAGGGAAAATTGACAACAATATGCAGGAAGGGGGAGAGGTTTTACCCCAAGGGAAAAAAAATAAAAAACCTGGATGATTGGGTTTTCCCAAAAGGGGTAGGATGGAAATCCTGTGTCACAAACCTATTGGAGTTCTATGACAGGGTGACAGCAATACTCCAGAAATAATAAATTATGTAGAACAGGACAATAATAAACTATGCATGATAAGGGTCACAAGTGACATGGTCCTTAGACAAATAGATAAATTAAAACCTGACAAATCCTGGGCCCAAGACAAGAGAGAAGGATGGGTAGATTGCATTTTTGGACTGTAAGGAAGGCGTTTGACACAGTGCCGCACAAGAGATTAGTGCAAAAGCTGGAGTACCAGGCAGAGATAACAAGGAAGGCACTACAATGGATCCGGGAATACCTGTCAGCAATACAACAGTGAGTCATGGACGTGACGAGGTGTCAGGTGGGCGCCTGTAACGAGCGGGGTGCCACAGGGGGCAGTCCTAGGACCGGTGCTGTTTCTGGTATTTGTGAACGACATGACGATAGGAATAGACTAAGAAGTGTCCCTGTTTGCAGATGATATGAAGTTGATGAGAAGAATTCAATCGGTGGAGGACCAGGCAGAACTACAAAGAATCTGGACAGGTTGCAGGCCTGGTGCAGCAACTGGTTTTTTGGAGTTCAACCCCACCAAGTGCAAAGTCATGAAGATTTGGGAAGGGAAAAGAAGACATCAGATGGACTACAGTCTAAGGGGCCAGAGACTACAAACCTGGCCCAGGAAAAGGATATCGGGGTGAGTATAACACCAGGAAATCTCCTGAGGCGCACATCAAACAAATAACAGCTGCAGCATATGGACCCCTAGCAAACCTAAGAACAGCATTCCGACATCTTAATAAGGAATCGTTCAGGACCCCTACACTGTGTACCTTAGGCCCATATTGGAGTATGCAGCACCAGTTTGGAACCCAACTAGCAAAGCATGTAAGGAAACTAGAGAAAGTGCAAAGGTTTGCAACGAAACTAGCCCCGGGGCTAAGGGGTATGTCCAGCGAGGGAGAGGTTAGGAAATCGACCTGACGACACTGGAGGACAGGAGAAATATGGGGATATGTATTAATAAAAAAATTATAACTATATAAAATACTGAGAGGAATCTAGAAGGAGGACAGAGACAGGATGTTCCAGAGATGGGACACCTCAACAAGGGTCACAGTTGGAAGTTGAAGACTCAGATGAATCATAGGGATGTTAGGAAGTATTTTTTTAGACACAGAGTTGTCAGGATTTGGAATAGTCTGGGAAGTGATGTATTGGGGGCAAGATCCATACATAGCTTTAAGAAGAGGTATGATAAAGCTCATGGAGCGGAAGAGTTATCTAGTAGCTGCCAGTGAAGAGGGGGGGCCCGGAACTGTGACTTGACCCTTGCAACCTCAACTAGGTGAGTACACATACACACCAACACCCCAAAAAGCACCAGTTTGGAACCCACCCTGGTCAAGCACGTCAAGAAATTGAGAAACTGAAAAGGTTTGCAACAAGACTAGTCCCAGAGCTAAGAGGATTGTCCTACAAAAAAGGTTAAGGAATGAAAAATTACCTGGGTAGGCTGAACGGGAAAAATGACCTGACAGTGGGCCCGGTAGGTGGTGATTCCAATATGACGTTTTCAGAGAATAGTTCTAGCTGCTCGCAATTTTTCCTAATAGGGAACTCAGATCAAAAAAAAATGACCCTAAATGGATGAACAATAGATTAAAACATCTCATTGGTCAAAAGGAGGCATATATAGGCGAATAAAAGAGGAGAGGGGAAATTTAAAGTAATCAATATATTCAGTTAAAGAGAAAAAAAAAAAGGGAATAAGAAAAGAAAAAAGACTATGAGGTTAAAGTTAAGAGAATCGAAGACAACCCAAAAAGGATTTTTCAGGTATCAAAGTAAGTTAGGGACAAGATAGGCCCACTCAAAAGTCACTCAGGTCAGCTCACCGTCAATGAAAGGAAATGTGTAGAATGTTTAACACTTATTTCCCTTTTTTACACAGGAAGATACTAGGATATTCCAGAAATAAAAATTATGTAGAACAGGACGATAGTAAACTATGCATGATTAGGGTAAAATGACATGGCCCTTAGACAAATAGAAAATTTAAAAACCAACAAACCCCAGGCCCGATGAACTGTATGCAAGGGTTCTAAAGGAAATGTAAAGAGGACTTGCAAACCTATGGCTAATCTTTTCAACATATCACTGCAAACTGGCATGGTGCCAGATAAGGGGAAAATGGCAATGTAAAAATTTTTTCAAAGAGGTGACAGGCCCTTAGCTTCGAACTATAACCAATGCTAACTAAATTAATCAACGAATCTCAGCACGGTTTTAAAAAAGGAGTTCCTCCCTTTAAAAATTTTAAATAATTTTTTTTCACTAAGGTATTTGGGGAGATAGATCATGGTAATGAATAGAATTGTGTATATGGATTTTGTGGCTTTTATAAGTCCCACATCAGAGACTATTGAGGAAAATTAAGGCACACGGAATAGGGGGAAATTTTTTCCGGATAGAGTCATGGTTGAAAAATAGGCAGCAGAGAGTTTGCATAAATGGGGAGAAATCAGAGTGGGAAAGTCACAAGCGGTGTTCCACAGGGGTCAATACGGGGCCCCCTTGGTGTTCATAATCTACAAAACATTAGATGGGGAAAAATAGCGACAAAAGCAAATTTTCCGATGACACCAAAATAGGGCGCCCAATTCATTCAAATGAGGACATTAGAGCCTCCAGGATGAGAATAGACGGATGCAGTGGTCGGAGAAGTGGGATGCATTTTAATATAGATAAATGAAAGTTCTAAATTTTGGGACGGACAATAACCATGCCACATATAAACTAAATAATGTAGATTTTAATGCTACTTACTGATTGCAAAAAATTTTAGGAGTTCTGTTTAGCAGAATCTAAAACCAAGACAGCAGTATGTGTTCGCAAAAAGCAAAAATTTTTGGCTTCATATAAAGGGCATAAATAATGAGTCCTCATTTTTCTTCCCTATATCCTGGTTAGGCCTCATCTAGATTATGCTACACATTTTTGGTCACCGTATTACAGAATGGATATAAATGTTGGGAAAACGTACAAAGGAGGATGACTGTTGATCCCATTTTAAAAAATTTTCCCGATGAGGATAGACTGAGGCCCTGAATCTGCACTCTAGAAAGGCGTAGAATTTGGGGGGATATGATTGAGGGTATAAAAGGAAAACAGGAATAAATAAGGGGGTGTAAATAGCGTGCTAAAAAACTGTATTGACAAAACTCCAGCAATGGCTTTAAGTTGGGTAAATTCAGATTCAGGAAGGATATAGGAAAACATTGGTTTGGTAATAGAGTTGTGATGAGGGGAAAAAACCCAAAATACAGTTATAGAGGCTAAAACGTTGGTAGTTTTAAAAAAAGGCTAGATAAAATATGAATGGTTGCAGGTGGGTGTGGTTTGGGTTTGACTACGCTACTAGGTCAGATGGTGCTCCTTCCAAATGAATGTAATGACCGGGGGGGGGGCTTAGCAAACCGGTGGGAGACTTGGGCCTGCCCGCATGGGCCAGAGGTGCTGCAGTGTTCCTTCTTTTTTATGTTCTTATGTTCTTAAAGGGGCCACACACTGAAGGACAGGAGGGGTTTGGGGAGACATGATAACGACATATAAAATCTGCAAGGAACTAGGTAGTACAACTAGGTGAGTAAAAACACACACAAACACACATACACAAACACACAAAAACACACACACACACACACACACACACACAGTGGGCCTTGGGCGGGGGGCGTACCGGGGGTCACCTAGGGCCGGTTTTTCTTGGTATATGTAAATGACATGACGGATGGGATAGACTCAGAAGTGTCTCTGTTCGCAGATGATGTGAAATTAATGGGGGAATCACATCGGGGGGGACCAAGCAGGACTTCAAACAGACCTGGACAAAAAGACATCTGGTCTAACGGTTCTCGAATTCAATCCCCCCAAATGCAAAGTCATGAAGATCAGAAGGGAAAAACCGCTGACAGAGCAGGAGGCGGACAAAAACTCAAACCTCCAAAAAGGGGAAAGACCTTGGGGGAGAATCCCCGCACGTCTCCAGGCACACATCAACCCGATAATGCGGCAGCAAAGGGCGACTGGCAAAAACCCAAGATTAGCGTTCCGACCTTTAAAAAGGAATCGTTCAAGACACTGTACACCGGGCGTCAGGCCCATACTAGAATATGCAGCCCCGTCTGGAACCCACACCTGGTCAAGCACGTAAAGAAACAGAGAAAGTGCAAAGGTTTACGACAAGGTTAGTTCCAAACCAGGGGTCTGTCCTATGAAGAGGTTTAAATGAAACAACACTGGAGGAAAGAAGGGTCAGGGGGGGACATGATAACGACATACAAAATACTGCGGGGAATCGACAAGGTAGAAGTGACAGGATGTTCCGAAAGGGGAAAACAGAAAAAAGGGGAAAAACTGGAAGCTGAAGACTCAGATGAGTCAAAGGGGTGTTAGGAAGCATTTCTTCAGCCACGAGTAGTCAGGAAGTGGAAAGTCTAGAGAAAGATATAGTGGAGGCAGGAACCATAAAAGTTTTAAGACGAGGTATGATAAAGCTCATGGAGCAGGGAGAGCAGAGACCCGTAGGGACAGCGAAAAGGGGGGGGCCAGGGGCTGAGTCTCGACCCCCGCAACCACAAAATGAGAATTGGTGAGTAAAAACACACACACACACATTTCCCAAACCCCCCGAAAATTTACATTTCCAATCCTTTTTTTTAGATTCTAAACATATTTTTATTGACAATGATGTAAAAAATATATTTTTTTTGGGCAAAAACTAACTTAAAAACTTACCTAACCTAACCTAACGTTATTTTTTTGCCAAATTCTGAAATATATATATACCCGGGGACTGACCAAAAATAAAGGGATAAAACGGGGTATTTTGGGTTACCTGGTGACCTCTGGGGGGGATAAGATGTTTAAAGGGAAGACATTATATATACTACTAACATATCAGCTAGATATGAAAGAAGTCAAATGCCTGTTACACAAGTTTTTCCGTTTATTATTTTTATCTACTGCCCTTTCATACCTCTCCCCTTTGCTGTAGTTTTCCCTCCTTTCTTTTGCCTCTTCTTTTTTCACCCTTTTTCCCCTCTTCTTTCTTTTTTTCCTCTGTTGTTCTTATCCAGTACCTCTTTTCCCTGTCATTTTACTCTTGTACCCCGTTCCTCTTTCCTTCTTTTTTCCCCTCTCCACTTGTATCTTCTTTTCTCCTTTCCTTCCCTTTATTCTTCTTGTTCTTTTCTTTTCTTCCCGGGGTCCCTCTCCTCCTGATGTCTCTTCCCCTTTCCCCAAAAAACTTTCTCCTTCTTTCACTTTCCCTTTTATTTCCCCACCCTCCCCCCTCCTCCTCCTCCTTTGTGGATTTTTTCGCTTTCTTTCTTCCCCTAATATGAATTATTCTCTCCTCGTCCACCTGTCACCAAGTAGCTCAAAATCAAGCAGTGAACACTATTCTATCTCAACTTTTTTGCTTTTCTTGCTTTACTTTTACCAATTTTCCGTTTTTTATTCTTAATCGTCCCGTTCTGTTTTTCCTAGACTCTTAGTTAAAAAAAATCGTTAGTGTCAGAGGGAAAAAGCGGGGTGAGAGGCAGACTCACCGATATTGAAGAGACCAGAAGTGAGAGATACCAATAAAAACCATCCAATACTTCTTCAGGTTCCCGTTTACTTTGTTCGCTCTTGACTTATCCAAGAGCTTCTACGATGCATGGGTGTGACTTCTTTGGTCATGAGTGCTGGGTCGAGTCTTGCTCCTGGTTCCGTCTTTCAACATACATATGACCATCTTAAATTGGCTCCTTTATGTGTCCCTAGAATATTTCATTATGAATTCTTTGTATTGAACTTGCTTTACCTCGTTTTCTATGTGATATTTAAGCTTAGGCTTTTCATCTTTTGTCTTAATTTGAAATTGCTTCATCTGCAGCTAGTACTTTGTCACATACTGTGTCACAGGTAATTTTATCGACCATTCCACTAATTTTATCCTAACCATTCATGGAGTTTATTTGCCGTATATAAATTTTTCCCGTTTAAGTCTTCAAAAACAACTACGTACCTCTATTTCCACCGTCCCAAAATTTCGTTTAGTAATTAACATTACATCATCCTTAAAAGATTATTGATATTAATATAACTTAGTAGGCAGTGTACATATTTTTAGACCTTCTTTCCCCGTGACTCGCTTTATACTTCCATACTGTTACCCTCTGATTCCTTTTATTCAGATGTTCTATATTTTTCCATTGCGTATAAATGCTGCGAGTTTATTTTTAAAAACTATTTTAGGGATTATGTATTTTGACTGGTGGTAAAAAAGGTTACCATGCAGCATCAATGAAACTTACGTAGTCGATAGATTTTAAGCCCTATAATAATATATAATTAACCATTACCAATGCAGCTGAGGTCATTTCAACTTGCCCTTCCCTTTATACTTTACATCTGTCATTCATTCATAATCTTTCAGAGTTTTTGAAAGATTGTTCCGCCTTCAATAAAATCATGCAGATTTTAGTTATAAAGCATTTTTTCTAGTTGTTTGATCAATACATTTCTGATTTTCCTCTCCCCAGGCATAGTATGCATTACGTATTACTGATTTTTAAAAGAAGTGATTATCGTAGTCCCCAAAAAATATTTGGCACAAAAGAATCTGGTTCCTGGTTATTTTAAAGCTGCTATTTCCCGAGTTATATAGATCATTATTGTTGACGTACATATGATTCACTTCTTTTTCAGTGCCAGGATGACACATTGTCAGACTCATTTTTTATATTGTATAAAAATTACGTAGAAACAAAGTGGATGAATGTATTTTTTCTTTGCATGGCCTTTCATGTTTTCTGATTTTGAATTTTCCCCCCTCTATAGAGACGTCGCTAAATTTTGTTTTTCATACTGTATGTCTTTATTACGAACACTGGCAGGAATTCAAAACCCCCCCCGGCTGAACCCAAACTCACTCATTAAACAGTAACAAAGCAATAAAGGCACAGCAGGGAGTTTTTCCTTCACTGGAATTTTCCCCACCACTAAGTACAATGTTTCCAACTTTTTTTTTAATTAAGTAGCCAAAATTTTTAATAAACATACCAATAAAAAATCGTTATTTCTCTAACGAAAAAACTGAAAAAGTAAAAATCTATTTCTGAAATTACACAAATAAAATATAGTCTACTACACTTAGCCCTTTAAAAGAATAGGACAGTTAACTACTGGTGGAAGAACTCGATTGTTTTAAATATTCGCTACAGATGAAAAGTTTACACAGTGATGAACAGTTCGCTACAGTGATGAACAGTTGCTACAGTGATGAACAGTTCACTACGTGATGAACAGTTTATTACGTGATTAACATCATGTAGTGAACTTTCATAGAACAGTTATACAGTGATAAAATTTATTTCAGTGATTAACAGTTCACTCAGTTTGAAATTTGCTACAGTGAGGAACAGTTCAATACAATGAAGAACACACTACAGTGAGAAACAGTTCACTACATGGGGAAAATTCAATACAATGAAGAACAGTTCACTACAGTGAGGAAAGTTCAAAATGGAAAAACAGTTCACAGTTTTCCCTTTATGATCAACCTTCACTCAACATGTCCCGACTGTTACCCAACACAAAACTCGAAATTATTTAGCCTTTTTGATACCTAGACAATATTGTGAAGGAACTCCAGCTATTATGTCGTATGACGACAAAACCGTCGGATACACAACACGTCGTGATGACAACACTGTCGGATGACGACAACACTGTCGTGATGACAACAACACTGTCGTGATGACAACACTGTCGTGATGACGACAACACTGTCGTATGACGACAACACTGTCGTGATAAACCAACCGTCGATGCGCAACACTGTCGTGATGACGACAACACTGTCGTATGACGACAACACGCATTTCGCAAGGGAAAAAATAAAGAACATCTGAAAAAAAGGAATCGAGGTAACAGTATAAAAGTATAGGAGTCACGGGGAAAAGAAGGTCTAAAAATTCAAACGTAATTTGGACGGTGGAGAATAAGGTACGAAAAATTTTTTTAAGACTTAAACAGGAAAATTTATATGGCAAATAAACCCATGAAGGGTTGGGATATAATTAGTGGAATGGTCGATATATTACCTGTGACACAGTATGTGACAAAGTACTAGCTGCAGATAAGCAATTTCAAATTAAGACAAAAGATAAAAAGCCTAAGTTTAAAATATCACATAGAAAACGAGGAAAAGCAAGGCAAAGAATTCATGATGAAATATTCTGGGGGACACATAAAGGGCCAATTTCGTTGGTCATATGTATGTTGAAAGAGGGAAACCCAGGAGCTAAGACTGCCCCACACTCATGCCCAAAGAAAGTCACCCCATGATCGTAGAAGCTCTTGGATAAGTAAAGAGGGGAACAAAGTAAACGGGAACCTGAAAATTTTTAATGGTTTTTATTGGACTTACTTCTGGTCTCTTCAATATCGGTGAGTCTCGCCTCTCGCTTTTTAATTGACACTAACGATTTTTTTTATACTAAGAGTCTGGGAAAAAAAAGAAAGGGATTAAGAATATAAAAACGGAAAATTGGTGAAAGTAAAGCAAGAAAAATAAAAGTTGAGATAGAATAGTGTTCACTGTTGAGTTTGAGCTATTTGGTGAGACAGGTGGACGAGGAGGGGGAGGAGGAGGAGGAGGGGGTCAGGGGAGAAGGAAAAGGGAAAAAAAGGAGAAGTGAAAGTACATGAGAAAATTATTTGGGAAGGAAAAGACTAGGAAGGGATCCCGGAAGAAAAGAGAACAGCACAAGAAGTGTGCAAGGAAAGGGGATAAAGGGGAAGGAAAGGAAAAAGAGGGGTAAAGGAGGGGGGGGTAAAGAAAAAAGGGGGAAAAGGAAGGTTACAGGAGAAAGATGAGCAGGGGGAGAATAGGAAGGGGAAAAGGGGTCAGGATGACATGAGAACAACAAAGAAAAGAGAACCAGGAGAAGGGAAAATTATGAAAGGAAAAAAAGGAAAGAAAAAGGAGGGAAGACTCAGAAAAGGCGGGGTAAAAGGGGGCAGTAGAAAAAAGAAAAAAAAGGAAAAAAAACTTGTGTAGCCAGGCATTTGACTTCTTCCATGTCCAGCTGATATGTTAGTATATAATTCTTCCTAAACAACTTATTCCCTCCAGTGGTCACCAGGCAACCCAAAATGCTCTGTTTTATCTCCTTATTTTTAATGTAGTGTTACTGTTGTATTACCCATATGGTCAGTTTTGGGCAGTCTCTACTATATATGAATATTTAGTAGAACTGGGCAAAAAAAACAACGTTAGGTTAGGTTAAGTGAAGTTTTTATTTATTTTTTGGTTCAAAAATATGTTTTTTTAATTATTGAAAAAAAAATATGCTTACCAATCTGTAAAAATAATGGAAAAAAATTTTCAGAGGGGTTTGGGAAATTTGTGAGTATGTGTGTGTCTGTGTGCCTGTGTGTTTTTTTATATCATTTGTACCCCCTTTTGTGGTTGCGGGTTTTGATTTATAGCTCCTTCTCCCCTCTTCACTGGTCGCTATTAGGTCACCCCCTCCTTGCCCCCTGACTATATCATACCTCTTCTTAAAGCTGCATGGACCCCCCTCCCCCCCTCCCATTACAGACTATTCCACTTCCCGACTACTCTGTGACTGAAGAAATACTTCCTAACATCCCGGTGACTCCCCATCTAGTCTTCAACCTCCAAAAGTGACTCCTTGTTGGTGTGTCCCCTCCTGGAACATCCTGTCCTGTCCACCTTGTCGATTCCTTCAGTATTTTATATGTTCTTACATGTCCCCTGTCCCTCCTGTCCTCCAGTCTCGCAGGTCAATTTCTCTTAACCCTCCTTGAGGACGCCCCCTTTCTATGGGGTTAGTCTCGTTGCAAATTTCTACTTTCTCTAATTTCTTGACGTGCTTGGCCAGGGTGGGTTCCAAACAAGTGCTGCATATTTAAAGGGTCTGAACATGGGTACAAAATCCTGAAGACTCCTTTTAGAACAATGTATTCTTTGGTTTTCTAGCGCCCGTATGCTGCAGCAGTTATCTGGGTTTATGTGCCTCAAAGTGTGTTCAGGGTTTTACCACCCCCAAAATCCATTTCCTTTGGGGAGGTTTGTAGTCTTTGGCCCACTAGACTGTATTCCATTTTCGGTCTTCTATGTGACAGCCTGTACATCTGTATAGACAGCCTATTTTGTCCCAGCTGAGTTCATATTTCGTGCCATGCCGTGCTCCCCCTATAGGCCCATACCCACTTCAGTCAGCCCACCATGTTCCTGCCACTTTGTCCAGGCATCCCAGAGTCAACCCCCTCTCCCCCGGGGCACGCCCCCAGGGCCCTCGGGCCAAAAACACTGCCTGTGTACCCTCACGTTATTGCAAATAAAATAAGAAGCCTCCGAAGTCTTATCATTGCTACCCCTTGATCGACGACACAATCAACATTTAAACATTGGAGGGCAGCTGTTCACAGCAATGTGTTGGGCCCGAGAAGGAATGGTTTTCTTTACTTCATCACCCTACAAAGAAGCATCCGTCTCTCAACGAGTTATCCTAATGTTGTGTCTGCAAATCTCAGCATCCCGACCAGGTACAAGTAGGATCTAGGCCGAAATTTTTCGAATTTCTTTGAGAAATATGGGATCCCTTGGGTTGGGGCCCAGCGTCCCCCGCTGTTAAATCACGTGCTCGCCTTTTGAGCATGTTCTGCTGTTGTTGTTCGCCCATGGCTATTTCAGCAAGTCAGAGGTGAGTTTGTGGTATTTTTGTGTCCCGTGTCAGTGTTTCTCCCCCCAGTTTGTGGGGAGGGATAAACGGGCCAGTTCCCCGCCGACCACCAAATAACCCCCATCCACATCAACCAGATAACTGCGGCAGCATATGGGGACGGACACCTAAAATTGCGTTCCGTTACCTTAACAAAATCTTCGAACCTACACCGGGACTCAGGGCCCCTACAGAATATGCACCCGCTGGGAAACCCCCACTTCAAACGTAAAGAAACTGAAAAGTGCAAAGGTTTGGGCAAGGTTAGTTCCACCTCGGGGTCTTTTTACGAAGAAAGGTTGGGGAAATAGGACTAACAACACTGGAGGAAAAAAAAGGGGGCGAGGGGACATGTAACACATACAAAATACTGGGGGAAACGACAAGGTAGACAGTGACAGGATGTTCCGAGAGGGGAAAACAGAAACAAGGGGGCACAACTGGAAGCTGAAGACTGATGAGTCAAAGGGGTGTTAGGAAGCATTTCTTCAGCCACAGAGTAGTCAGGAAGTGGAATAGTCTAGGAAAGATATAGTGGAGGGGAACCATACATAGTTTTAAGACAAGGTATGATAAGGTTCATGGAGCAGGAACAGAGACCCCGTAGCGGGAAGGAAGAGGGGGCCAGAGCTAGTCTCGCCCCCGCAAAACCCCAATTAGGTAGTCAATTTGGTAGTAAAACCCCACTATGCCCCACCCTCTTCGGGCCCTTTTGTGAATTTCCGGGGAAATTTTTGCCAGAGTTTTGTATCCGAGTGCCCAGGTCACTGAAGCCACGTAGAGAAGCCACGTGGGGTGTGATGAAGTCCCTGGGTTACCAAGCCAGCCTCCTAAGCCACACTGTGGTCTGCTGCTCTATCAACCTATGATGCACCACGATGCTACCGACTCCCCTGACGTCACCCGGATGTTTCCCCACATCCATCACGACCCACCCCCGGTTATGCCCACGATTCACCCCATATCCCTCACGACGTCACTCCGCGCGTCTCCCGGACGTCCCTACGTCACCGAATGTCACCCGACATCCCCCGACGTCACCTCGCGACGTCTGCTGACGTCACCGATGTCACCCTAGCATCACCTCACGACTTAGCCTGACATCACCCAATGACGGGGCTGTAGTTTCATAGTGAGCAAATTTTTAAAATTGTTAAAATTTTAGAAGATTTATGTCGGTGTTAATTAATTCTTTG